>CM075872.1:3463936-3518936 GCA_038021265.1 Cyprinella venusta | reverse complement strand
AAAAGGAGATACGTTACCTTACTGAGACTCTTTTAATGCCAAAGATAATGCGTTCTGTATCTTTATATATATATATACGTATATAATAAGAGATATGTATAAGAGATATATGTATATGTATAATAATAAGAGAATGTGCCATTTCATAAGAAGCAGTTTTATCTAATTTTAATCTTGCGCTGTGGATAGTTTCTCATGAGGCGCACGTTTCAATTCTCTGTCAACAGATGCAGAACTAAATATCAAAGACTTCCTGGACATGCAACCAATGTTATTTTAGTATCATTGAGATTTTATCATATTTTTATTAGGGCTGTCAAACGATTAATCGTGATTAATCACATTCAAAATAAAAGTTTGTTTACGTAATATATGTGGGTGCACTGTGTATAATTATTTTGTATATATAAATACACACACTTGCATGTATATATTTAAGAAAAATCTGAAAGTATATACTTTATATATATTTATACATAATTAATAGTATGTATAAATATAAATATTTGATATATTAAGAACACATTTTTCTTAAATATATACATGCATGTGTGTCTATTTATATATACAAAATAATTATACACACTACACACACATATATTATGTAACCACAAACTTTTATTTTGGATGCGATTAATCGCGATTAATAGCCCTAATTTTTATTAATATTTCCACTAATAATATTTCGAAGTAACTTTGCTATACGTGAAAATGAGTTTTTACGTGCACATGAGACGCAGTTTTTCATGTGCATTTGATACGCAGTTCATTTGCGTGTAATACACACGCACCCCACACCTAGTTCTACCCAAATGTATAATACACACGCACCCCACCCCACACCTATACCTACCCAATGCATATCAGATTCACGTAAAAACTCACTTTAGCATATAAATTACACGACAATACACATGCATGCTATAAAGACGCATTTAGCATTTAGTGTGATTGGGTTGGAGTATTAGTAGTAGCACGTTGCCTTAATATGCTAACATTGACTATAAGTAACTTTGCAAGTACATGCCAAAGTATTAACCCTAAATCTACAAATACTCTAATTAGAGTTAGTTGACAATCTTTGAGAGCATGCTGAAATAATTCAAACATGTTAGAATAAACATGTAGCCCATTACAGAAGGTGTGATTTGCCCACCAAACTTTTAAATGTGACATGATCATGACTTCCTGTGCTTTTTCAAATTGCAGCTGACTTTTTTTTCCAGCTTGTTGATTTAATTTGCTCTGAGACTGGAAAGAGGAAGATTGCGTGTCAAGCTGTAAACCGCAAAACTCCATTTAAATACTTCCAGCCATCAATTCATATTTAATGAAAGACATTTTCACCAAGGCCGGCCAATTTAGACGGAAATGTGTGAATTAACCCCTGTGATTGACACTGTTTAACAGTTCACTTGCGGAAAAGAAGAACACGTGCATGCGCTGATAGATTAAACCGTCTGAGTATTATTTGGAAACGTCCGAGTAACACACTGAATGAAATTTCAACGGCAACAGAACAAACATGGCCGTGGACAGGTTGGGCTGTTGGAAGTACTTACTGTATGTTTGACTCCATAAGCCTTGGATGTTGAAAGTATTGAAAGTGACAGTCTGTGAGAGCCAAGACCATTGCCATGGTTACAGAGCGTGAACAATGAGTGCTTTCTGCTCAAGGAGAGACACACAATGTCTACATGGAGAAAGTTCTGCTCTCCCTGACGATACGATCTCAAGGGCTTCACACAGCCTGCACAATTAAAAGCATGAAGAGACACTTACTAGTGTTAATTGTTCCTCATATCCATATGTTGCGTGTGAACTGTTACCAACGCAATGATGCATGAACTAGCTACTTTCTCTTTCAAGCTCAGAATGATGAGATATTCCTAGAACTGCAAAGCAAATTCGCTGAATATTATAATGGTGTTCAAGAAACTTTTTTAGAGCACATTACGAAAGAGATTGTTATTAATGTACTTTGATATTTACATAAATGCTGTTGTAACTCCTGAAAGAAGTGTGTATGTGGCCAGTGTGTGTCTCTGACTACTTTAAGGGCATCATGACGTGGATTTTTGGATTTTAGACGTTCTACTAATTATAAGTAACTTTTCAACTACATGTTACATTTAATGTTAAATGAATGTTTATTGCATTTTTAAAATTGCATGTGTGTTACCATGATGGTGTGCAGCTTCTGTATATTATTATTAAATACTTCAATAGGACAGTAAATTAACTAGGGCTGGGAAACGATTAATCGCGATTAATCGCATCCAAAATAAAAGTTTGTGTTTACATAATATATGTGTGTGTGGTGTGTACATTTATTTTGTATAAATAAATACACACATTTGCATGTATATATTTAAGAAAAATGTGTTATTAATATATCAAATATTTATATTTATGTATAATATTAATTTTGTATAAATATATATAAAGTATATACATGCAAATATTTCTTAAATGTTTACATGCATGTGTGTGTATTTATATATACAAAATAATTATACACACCACACACACATATATTATGTAAACACAAACTTTTATTTTGGATGTCCCCAGCCCTAAAATTAACATTATTTCAGATAACGAAATTCAGTAAATACTGTATATTTTAAGTTAAGTCTGTAAAACCAATATCGTTACTACTGTGATTTTGACGGCAACTACAGCTGCCGTTTTTACCGTAAAAATTACGTTGTTTTTTTTTACAGTGCAAAGACCAAAGATCAAATGTCATGGTTTCATGGTTTAGCTTTAAAAAACAACAACAAAAAAGTATATTTTATTCCATGCCTGTATAGCTTTGAGCTCATTTATATGCTTTTCTCATAAAACAGCAATATCTGAAATATGTGTTTCATAATAGACCTACTCTGAACACAAGTAAAATCTATTTTGTTGCATTGCTTTTGCAGTATGTGTAAAGGGAAAGACATTTCATGTCGCACATGATTATGATCAATGCATCTGTGTTGAGTTCGCAGTCGGCGTATGTAAACAGTTTCATCTAAACACCATTTAGTGTCATCACCGATATTCTGTCTGGAAGGAAATGAGCACAGCTGAAAAAGAGCAAGAAACTTTTAATTTACATATCTGACGCATTTCCTTTCACTCACGTTTTATTACCCTCCATAAGCACACACCTATGACAAATTAGACTGCAGTAGTACCATAATTGAACAGTAAAGATGGATATAAAGACAGCAGATATCACTTTTAAATGAGACTAGATGATGTAATGATGAATGTCTGTCTACTGATCAGCTCGTGGGGGTCGAGGAGAGATGCAAACGCGAGAACTGTTGGGACAATTATTCAATTAGATGGTCTGACATCTTCTCTCACACTGCTTTCAGGCGTAGCATGTTTACACGGCCTGCTGTGAATCCAAGGTCAGAGCAACCAAAGAAAAACTTCATCTCCAATTTACACCAATGCTAATGTTAAAAAACACATTCCAGCTTCTACGTAGGCTGCACTTTAGGGCGTTAGTGTGCTCCTGTTGCGAAGGCCATTCTTAAAGGGATACTCCACTTTTTTTGGAAATAGGCTCATTTTACAACTCAGTTTTACCGTTTTCGAATCCACTCAGCCGATTTTCTGATATTTAGAAGAATATCAGACAGTTTCTGGTCTCATTGACTTCCATAGTAGGAAAAAAAATATACTATGGAAGTCAATGAGACCAGAAACTGTCTGATATTCTTCTAAATATCAGAAAATCTGCTGAATGGATTGACAAACGGTAAAACTCGACGTTTTAACTCTGGGGGAGTGGTAAAATGAGCCTATTTCCCCCCAAAAAAGTGGAGTATCCCTTTAAACTATGCTGTTACCTTGTTTTGGTCAAATTCTTAGGCAGAATCGCAGCAAAATTTATTCAGACACCTTCAACATTTCTCACATTATCACAGTTTATTCGCTATAGTTTAGAAAACGGTAATACATGACAAGACCTCAGAGTTATCAAATCAGTTGATTTCACAAATGAATCAGGTTGAATAACTGTCCGCTGTTACATATAAGCACACCATTAGATCATATCAGTTTAGCTCAACTAATTACCAAGCTGGTAGTCCACTGTATGATGAATTTTGGGGTATATTATATCACAGTTTTTTACTTTCATAAATGAACTATACACCCACTATGCCATATCTGGTGTCTGATGTGTTTGGTTTGACTGCAGTTAGGGTTAGTATGCATCATTAACTTAAAAAAAAAACAATTTAATCCAGAATTCGTTTGTGGTGTTTTTTTGTTTTGCTAAGTATGTCGCGTTATTAGCTTAGCAGTTGGACTGATCTGTAAATCGAGTTTTACATTATTCGGTTGCTGCCTATGTGGTTTTGTGATGTGTAATTCATTACAGCACCGTGCCATCGTTCACTGCAGTGTGAGATAACGCTTATCCTGAGGCATCTGTGCGCAGACTGATGGAACATGCTCAGTGGTGAAATAGATTAACAATTAATTTGCATGAATAATTAAAACACAATTAAACAGGGAACTGTACATGTCATTGGTTATAGAGTTTGTTGATTTAGCAAAGACCAGTTGAACACCTCAAGAGTGATTAGATACACACCAGTGTTTTTTATATAGTTTTAGAGAATGAGAAATTATGCGAGAAATGTTTTCTTTCTTGGTAACTAGCTTATATATATATATATATATATATATATATATATATATATATATATATATATATATATATATAATTTCTTTATATACTATTTTTATGTATGGGTTTAGTTTTAGACAACAATAATAATTCTGATACAAACATATAGTTGGACTATAACATCCCACTTCCCTTTTCCAGGTCAGAATGCTTATTTTGAAGACAATAATAATAATAATTGACATGGTTTTGATCGGCATTCAGCTGGAAGACGAATAAAAAGCCAACAAAATTGGATGGAAAAAGTCATTTCCATACATTTCCATAACTTTTCAGGCTCTTTAAACAGCTTTGAATGTCAAGGTGAACATTACATTAATAATTTCACAAAATCTGCCTCCCAATTTTCCCTCGTCTACGATGCTCTACAATTATGTATTGTCCTAGTGATGGGAAGTATTGTATTGACTGGGACATACAAACACAATGTTGATTTTCATGTTGATACCGCAAACCCCTCGGTTGCAGATTGTATGTAAATGCATGTCTAAATTCATGACATTTAAATTAATTAATTTTACATCTTTTCGTTTAATGTCTTGTTCCACTTGAGAAATGTTGTTTCTACCCGTGTCAGATGTCAGTCATACCAAACTTTTCTCCTGCAGTGCAAGTGGTTGTGAAAAATATTTGTTCAAAAGCATGCTAGTATCCACCAGAAATAGTATCCCGCCCATGCACCATGGCATATTTTCAACATAGCCTACTTGAGATCATTTATCCTTCTCTCACAATCGATATAGTACAAGTAGCATGTGGATTCTCTTTGGGTTTTCTCTGCAGAAACTTAAGAGGGAAAGGAAAGCAATTGGAAAAAACAGATGAGATGAAACCACCAGTTCGTTTTTGTCCGGCGAGAGGTCGTCTTTAGCCTTACTGACATTTACTTAATGAGAGTAGACATGCCAGAGAGCAGATCTATTTTCCAGCAGTCATGTGTGGAGGAGGTGAGAATCGTTGTCTATATCCTGCCACGGCCTTTCTAATAATGGACAGACATGGACAAAGAAACCATTTTAACTAAAAGTTCATTGACGGTATGTAGTCGTATTGATGTTGCCCTGTGTATCGGTTCCTAATCAATTCCTTTTGTCACATCTGAGATGTTCTTGTATATCAAAGGGATCTAGTCATTACAAGAAATTATACAATAGGCCTATTATTTAACACAGCCATGTCTTTGTCTTGCAGAACGAATATTGAGTTAAGGACAATATGCATAACCTGCTATACCAACCCGATCTCACGGCAATTCGGTCGAATTTTACGAGGTGGCTAATTTGTACAAATTCATACGTACGGAAGAGGATTAGGGCCAAGCAATAATAATAAAAAAATAATAAAACAATCTCGAGATTAAAGTCATTATAATGTGAGATTAAGCTTGTTAAATTTCGAGAAAAAAAGTCGAAATACAATCTTGAGAATAAACTCATTAAATATCGAGAATAAAGTCGTTGTGTTTCGGGAAAGAAGTCGTTAAATTTTGAGAAAAAAGCTATAATTCAATCTTGAGGATAAACTCATCAAATATCAAGAATAAAGTCGTGTTTCGGGAAAAAAAACGTTAAATTTCGAGGAAAAAAGTCGAAATACAATCTTGAGAATAAACTCATTAAATACTGAGAATAAAGTTGTGTTGCGAGAAAAAACTCGTTAATTTGACAGACATGGATCACTAGTCAAGCTATATTTTAGACTTTATTTCAGTAACAATGAAATACTATCAACTTTAGCAGTAATGTATTGCATTAAAAGTGTCACTGAATTTGCTTGTGCAGAACTTTGCTGATAAAAGACGTTAGAGCCGTTAATATTCTCGATATTTAATGAGTTTATTCTCAAGATTGTATTTCTACTTTTTTCTCAAAATTGAACAAGTTTTTTCTTGAAACATGACTTTATTCTCGATATTTAATGAGTTTATTCTCAAGATTGTATTTCGACTTTTTTCTCGAAATTTAACGCTATTTTTAAGTCTACCAACAGTAGTGGGCGGGGCCTAAGCATATGTTATGTCACAAAAGCTATCAGCAAACGGATTTATTCTGAGATACTGCTTGTGTACATGCTTTTTTTGGTTTACACAAATTTATTTTCAAATTTGCATAATAGGTCCCTTTAAGCAAATACATTTAACATCATGTATTCACTCTCTCATGTCAGTTTTTTTCCCATCTACAGAATATGTCTATATTGTCCTTCATTGTGACTTTAGCATGAATAAATGATGAAAGATTTTTTTTTTTTTTTAATTCTGGGGTGAAATATTCCTTTAATAATGTATAAATTAATTTATGAGGGACAGTTTTTTTAGTTTTCTTTTAGGTTTTTTTTTTTTTTTTTTTCAATCAAAGCACATTCGTTAGATAGGTGCATTTTATCATTCTGAAAGGCTGACTACAATATTAGTCATCCTATGCTTTTGACCTCAGCAGAAAGGCCAAACATGCAAGAACCACAATCATCAAAGAACAATGAGACTTATAAACTACAGAAACAGAATATTTATCACCGATTTCACTTGTACATGGCGTAAACCATGTAGTCCAAGACTGAAATGCATGTTTGAGCAGTCTTAACTGAAAACAGCTTGCTCTGACATATCTTAAAAGTGTCAGTGCCATTGTTTTGTCTCGAAATGCATGTTTTAAAAACTACTTAAATGTTCAATTTAACTAAGACCTCCTGGCTTGATCCAAGCTCTGTCTGTAAAAACCAACCTTAAACATTCAACAATTTTTGTCTCTTATCTCTATAAAAAAACTTTTTTTTTAAATACCATGTATACACTGCCCAAAAAAAAAGTTTTTATGGATGGTCAGCTCTAATATCATTCTGCAAACCGCTGAACAACATCCTGATCTCCGCCTGAGTGAATTCATTTCTTATGCCACAAGAAATAAATTGCATGGTGTTCAATTTATCATAGGGTTTGTCATTGTGACTTTCTTTAATGTTCTGTCACATGTAAAACAAAAATCCCAAAGCATTTTGTCTATCATGGACTGACACCAAAATCACAGGTATTTGATAGACTGCCTTTATTTTGCAACCGTTGCAGTACCCAGGAGTCACAGAAATATCGTATCAATCGTTTGCTTGTTTTCAGCGTTCCGTGTTTTAGGACATGCCTACATATATAAATACAAATTTTGCCCGTGGTGCAGACCTTTGAAAGATATCATGCATACTATATTCCTAAATTCCCTGTTTTCTCAGAAAGTACTTCTTTCAGAGACAGGGCATGCTGGGATGCATTATGCAAAAGAATGTGTATATCCACTCCCCCATGTGCTGAGACGAGTGACCGCAGGCGCTTTATGAGAAGGAGACCACAGTTGCATTACCGTCCCTCCTCCACTTCAATATTCAAGAGACTGTTAAATAACAAGGCGCTGCATATATTTCATCATATTTCCTTGCCCCAGAATACATTTCTCCTCAACCTGCTGTCTGCAGATGAGAGATTGATGGACACGCAGAATAGCTTTTCACGGTTGCTGTATCAATTAGAATATATGCAGGAGACAGACCTGATCTGTGAGTGGCGACAGGCTGTCAGGCGTAAGTAAAGCTGTCGTTTAGCGGCCCGGCCCAGAATGACACGGGCTGCCGGAGAGAGGACGCAACGCTTTTGAGAGCAAATATTGATCTGAAACACATCTTTTTGTCTCGTTATTTTATTATATTCTAATACTCTTTCAAATAAATTACCATAGTAACCGTTTTGCTGAAAGTCAGACAAAATTGCCACTGTATTGATGGCATGAAAACTATGGTTACCCAACGCATTCTCATCCTTTAGTGTCATATAGAACGCTATATGACAAAACGGCGCTATACTACGCACATGGCACCTGTTATCGTTAATATAACACGCGCTGTGATGGGTTGGTTTAGGTGTGGGGTAGGGTAGTCTCATATTACGCTAAAGGATTTATGACGCCTTGGGTTCGCGTGTTATATTAATGATGACGGGTGCCATGTGCGTAGTATAGCGCCGTTTTGTCATATAGTGTTCTACGTGACGCCAATGGATGAGAACGGGCTGGGTTATCATATGGTAGGAGTTCTGGCATGAAACTCTGGATAGCATAGGCTGAACAGTCCTTAACTCATTGGTACCGATCACATTTTTATTTACGTATTGCGGCTGATTGGTTCCTGTTGCATCAGCGGCCAATGAGCTGTGGCTCAATATTCAAATACAGGTAGTGCTATATAGTGCCAGTGACATGTGTTGAGAAAGGCATACAATGAGTAAGGTGCAAGAACTTTAGTACTGTAGCTTTGGGGTTTGCACAATAATGGCGCTTTTCCAGCTCGGCTCGGCTCGCCTTTGGTTTTCGTTTGAAATTTTCGTTTGGTTTTCCAAACGAAAATTTGGTTTTGGTTCCTAACGTTTGGTTTTCCATTGTGTAAAAGTTGTACCTGTACCTGCTTTTGGGTACTTTTTTTTGTATCACCTCCGGCAAGGTTCTGAGCGAGCTGAGGCGATACTAAAATGTGACGTGAAAACAATGCCGACTACTGATTGGTCAGAGAGAATCGTCACCATTGATGCCGTGTGTCCACCAAAGCGTTTTTCCACGCGCCTGGCGTATGTTTTCAATTGATTTCAATGGGAGCGCCGCGTTTTTTAAACACCATGAGCGTACCGAGGCGCTGAGCGTTTTTTTTTTCACGCTGAAGCGCCGAGCGCCCAGCGTTTTTACTGGGCGCTGGGAGTTGAAAAATGTTCAATTTTGGATAAAACGCAGCGCTCATCACTGTCACTTTTTACCCAGCCGTCCAATCACAGTGGAGGAGGGGCGGGACTAATACCACACCGTATTCCGTATCATAGCAACGAAACGTCTCAACAGAAAAAACGCTGCACTACCAAAATGCTCTCAAGCGCCCAAAGCACGGCGTCTTCAGTAACACAGTCTCATCCCAATTCGTCATATAACTGACATTTTGGGACGTCTTTTGACCATTCGTCAATATACGACTTTTTAGGGCCCCCTTAAACGTCGGTAGATGACGATCCCGGGTCGTCATACAACTGACGCTTTACCTTTAACGTCAGTTAGGTGACGAGTTGGGTTTAGGGTTAGGTTTAGGTATGGGGTAGAGTTAGGATCCCATAACGTCATCTACCGACGTTTAGGGGGGCCCTAAAAAGTCGTATATTGACGAATGGTCAAAAGACGTCCCAAAACGTCAGTTATATGACGAATTGGGATGAGACCGGGTTGTCTTCAGCAGAGCGTCTAGCGTTTTCACGGCCTGACTGCGTCATCATTGTATGCGCCAGCTGGAGTGTCCAGAATAACCCCGCTATTTTTAAATAGTTTGGCCAGAGATAGTTACTAAACTAACTACTATTATTATGGCAACTCGGAAGAATATGCCATGGTCAAACGAAGAGGTGCAGACTTTCCTTTGTTTGGTGGCCGAAGAAAGGATCCAGCGAGAGCTTGATGGCGTAACGAACGAAAGGCGTCGCTATGATGACTGGGTACTTGTACTTGTGGCATTACTGTCCGCAATGGAAAACGGAGCAAAAAGCGAGCTGAGCGCCACAAGCGCCACTTTTGCTAGTTTAACGACGGGAAAAATGGTCAGCGCCCGGCGCATGGTCTCAAAGGGTTGTTACTTAATGAGTAATGGGTGTGTTTTGGGCTTTACGTGCAATAAACCTATCAGAGTCTCATCACCCATTCCCTTTAAAAGCCAGTTGCACTCGTGCCATGGCGAATGTAAGATCGGGCCCTCTGTGTGAACAATAACACAACAGAGCTTCACTAAAAAGAGTCTATCAACCATTTCACTGTGGAAAGATTCATTTGAAGAGATGTCATCACACTCCTGTCTTTGAAAGTTATAATAAAGCCATCATTGATTTAACAGGAGTAACAGTCATGAAAGGGCTGTTATTTTTAGTTTTGGCATCTCTAGCTGCTTCGCTGGTCTTATGACAACACTCGTGTGGAATTTCTATCGCAAGCAAATTAAATCTTAGATTGCTGGATGTGTTTGAACGTTCTCCTCTCCTCACACTCCTTTTAGTCTGACAACTCTTCTCTCCCCTTTCATTTTCTGCGCCGTGTGATCGAATTGCTTTTGATGTGACATCATTCTTTCCCAGTGTTATTTACCCGAGTGTCAGCCGGGTCTCGGCAGACGTCCTCACGATGCTCTTAGTGCAAAGTCTCCGAGAAAATGTTTTCCCGATTGATGTTGTGCGTCTCTTACTGTGGTCACACACAGGAGAGATTCCCATTCAGAACACCCCCTGTGATGGATTGGTCTCAGACTTGAGTCTTTGCTTTCGATGCTTCAGCCATTTCCTGGTCAGAGGGGAATGATGGAACCACGGCGAAGAGAATCTACTATCTTTATTTATCACCACACAAGCATGTGGAATTTATTGCAGAAAAGTCACCATAGAACTTCTTGGTTACGTATGTAACCTGAGCAGGGAACGGAGACGCTACGTCGGATGGCGACGAAATGGGGTTTCGCTTAGAAAGCCTATCAACTTCGAGTATTACAAAACGAGCCAATGGCAAAGAAATGCCATGGGTCTGCGGATTTCTCATAGCGGGACTCAGCCCCACCTCGTGGGTATATAAGGAAGTACGCTGGCAATATGCAGATATGTCATTTGATGTTCCAGCGGTACAGCGAAGTGGCAGGGAGACATAACGTCTCCGTTCCTACTCTTGGTTACATATGTAACCAAGACGTTCCCTTTTGTAGTCACTTTAAGTTACGTCGAATGATGGCGAAATGGGGTTCCCAGTCTAAGGAACGCTCACCTGATGGTAGGGTACTCACACCTGCCTTGTCCTGTCCACGAGCCACACATGGCGGATTTAAAGATCGGGACGAGGGTGCCATAGGGTGCCCTGTCTCTGAGAAAGAGTCCTTCATTAGAGGAATTGGCCAGGGAGGTGCTGTCGCGAAGAGTAGAAGTTCAAAGAACCAGGTCCGGCTGGGCCAATGAGGCGTAACCAACATGACCTGCTCCTCATCTGGCTCACTGTGTACTTGCGAAGGCCCCGTGGCTAGTTGTGCGCTAGTGCATCATAGCACCCCAGCCCATAGTGGAGGCATCTGTTTAGACAACAACATGCCTGGAAACTCGTTCTAAGAGCGCTCCGGGCCGTAGAAAGCTGAGGTTTGTCCACGGGGTTAAGGTCTGGAGTAACTGGTACTCGGAGTGTTTCTTGTATATGTTCCCAATGAGCCAAATGATGAGAAAGAACAAAATTGCTTACCACTGCTATTCAGATGACACACAGCTCTACTTAGCCCTATCGCCTAATGACTACAGCCCCATTGACTTCCTGAGCCAATCCATTGATGAAGTCAACAGTTGGATGCGCCAAAACTTTCTTCAGTTAAAGACAAAACTGAAGTCATTGCGTTTGGAAACAAAGATGAAGTTCTCAAGGTGAATCAGTACCTCAACGCTAGGGGTCTAACGACAAAATATCAAGTCAGGAATCTTGGTGTATCTCTAGAGTCAGACCTTAGTTTCCATAGTCAATAACTAAGTCAGCATACTATCACCTGAAGAAATATTGCAAGAATTAGAATTAGAATGCACATTCGTGACTCTCCTATTCGAACTCGTTCATCAAAATGAACTAATCTTTTCCAGAGTCAACTCGTTCATTTCGTTTGTTGAATGAACCAAATTACACGAACAAAGATTTGTTCATTTTGATAAACGAGTTCGAACAGGAGAGTCATGAACGCACATCACAGAACAGAGCAAGGCGACCATTTGAACTTATAAAACTTAAACTTTTTTTTTTTTTAATTGAGCGATCGTTTCACTTGATAAGACCCTTATTCAACGTCTGAAATCATTTAAAGCCCTTTGAACAGTTTGCATTGAAACTGTCTTTTGGACCTTGAACCGTTTGGTTCCCACTGAAGTGCATTATATGGAGAAAAATCCTGGAATGTTTTCATCAAAAACCTTAATTTCTTTTTTTTTTTACAGTGTCTTCACGGCCTGGCCGACTTACTTTGAGTTCACCCGGAGGAATAGACCCCACATCAGGGCGAGAATGGAGGAGAGCAGCGGTGGATTTCACGGTAACGTCCCCTTTGCCTTAACCTTCCCCCCAGCATCAGAGTTCAGTATGTGGCGGATCAATAGCTCTCTGCCCTGCCTATGGGCGTCCACATATCCCACACTAAGCTCAGGGTTAATGACTTGACACGTTTAATTCCCAGAATGCCCTCCATGTCGCACTTTAACTCTCCCGCACGAGGACGGGACCACCGTCGAAGACGTGTGCTTTCTAGCTGCGGCTTGGCCGACTCTTCAGACATTAGAAACGGGGCGAGCTCGCTCTTTGTCTAGCCCTCGCATTCGTTCTGTCGCTTTGGGATTTCAAAGCATGCAGTAATTCAATTTCATCGGAGAGAGCCTCTGTCACGCATTTCTTTATGTGTGGGCGTCCAGACCAACCATATGGATTTGTTTGCTTTAATGTCAAAGAACAAGTTTCCCTCTGGGGGCATATTCTAAACACAGGGACATTTGTACTGTTTCCCATTTCATATTGTTTCCTCATTCTCATTAAGTGCCTTTGCATTGCTCCAATTAGTGACAGTATTCTCCCTTAACATGCAAAGGCCTTCTGTTTAAATCCGTCCCCAGACGAATGGATGGGAATGTGCTGATTGAGTTCATTACTGAAGGGGAAAAATGGCTACAGCATGTCAGACTCAGGTTTTGAGCATATGACAACAATTATATAGGTTAATTTGTGTTATTGAAAACCTGGTGCTATCACAATAATTCGACATGTTTATTAATACATTTTAATTGCTTAAGTCCTAATTTTAAGACGACCATGTTACAGTGTAACTATAGTACTAAGTAATAATAATTAACTATGTGTACTTAGGCTACTATAGGGTTGGGATTATGATTAGGGTCTAATTTAGGGTTAGGTGCATGTAAGATATATACAGTGGTGTGAATAAGTTTTGGCACCCATGCTAAAGTTGCCTAAAAAGAGGAATAAAAAATCATCTTTTGGATATTGATCTTAATGCCTTAATTAGAAAAATGAGGAAAACTCCAAGCTTTAAGGACACCAATTTTCTTTGTGAATGAATAATGTATCATAAATAAATAAATGTTTTTCCTTAAAATACAGGGTGCATAAGTCCTATGTTAAATTCCCTTAGAGTTAGGCAGATTTTTATTTTTAAAAGCCAGTTATTTCATGGATCCAGGATAATATGCATCCTGATAAAGTTCCCTTGGCCTTTGGAATTAAAATATCCCCACATCATCACACACCTTCCACCACACCTAGAGATTGGCATGGTTTTACTTCAGTCAGCCTAATAGCTGGTTTGATTTGCATTGAAAGATGACCCATGCCAATCTCTAGGTGTGGTGGAAGGTGTGTGATGATGTGGGGATATTTTAATTCCAAAGGCCAAGGGAACTTTATCAGGATGCATATTATCCTGGATCCATGAAATAACTGGCTTTTAAAAATAAAAATCTGCCTAACTCTATGGGAATTTAACATAGGGGTGTCCTGACTTATGCACCCTTTAAGGAAAAACATTTATTTATTTATGATATATTATTCATTCACAAAGAAAATTGGTGTCCTTAAAGGTTGGAGTTTTCCTCATTTTTCTAATTAAGGCATTAAGATCAATATCCAAAAGATGATTTTTAATTCCTCTTTTTAGGCAACTTTAGCATGGGTGCCAAAACTTATTCATACCACTGTATATATTTTAATTTTTTCTAGGGAATTTTAGGGGAGATATGGATAAGACAATTAAATGAAAAACTTGAAAGCCACATAACGTGTAATGAATTAAATGCCTGCAAACTGTTTTTTGAGAAAAGCTGAACGGACACGGTGACGGTAGGATGGGTGATGTGGACTCGAGCACAATGACATTTGAAGGAAATGGCCCGGGCTTTTGACAGAAAATAAACATGAGGTGAAAAAGCGTGCTTGACAGATTTCTTGTTAGAAGAGCAACTTGATCTGACAGTTCAATCAAAATGCTCAGCAATAGTTCATGAGAATAAGCATTATCTCTCACTGTATCCCACGCCTGTATCATGGCCAGACACCTGCAGTGCAGAGGAAAACGAGTCTACCACCACTAAAGCAAATAAGACGAGCGGGATTTCGGTGTCTGAATATTTGAAGATACGCTTCTGCTACAGCTGATACAGCACGGCTACTTATCAGCATTTTGCATAGACCAGGATGTGTTTAGTTTGGAGACGTCTGCAAGTCGGTACAAAAAAAATAAAATACTGTGGCTAAATGCATGCAGAAGTTAGCAAACCCTGCAATGATAAAGCAGATTTGTGGAAATTACTGTTTTAGTCATTTTACATTCTTTGAAAGGTGGTGAGTGTGTTATGTGTGTGTGTTTGGGAGTCTGTATCGCGTGTTTTGGCTTCAGGCGTTGCATTCATGGCTCTCAAATACACGCTGAGTTCAGTAGCAGCCAGTTTTACAAGCCAAATGCCCACTAGAATATCAAAAATAAAGTGGCCACAGGGGGAAAAAAAGCCTTGCTGATGGTTTGGCTCTGTGAACAACAGCACCTGTAAACTGTGGCATAAAACCTCATGCAGTAACACCCTCAGACGGCACTGTTTACTGACTGTCTGAAGTACAATGCATGCAGAAATAGCATCTATTGAAAAGGCTGGTCCATTAGTCACTTGGTCTGACAGCCAATTGTGAACATCTATCTGTCTATCTGTCTATCTGTCTGTCTATCTATCTGTCTGTCTATCTATCTATCTATCTATCTATCTATCTATCTATCTATCTATCTATCTATCTATCTATCTATCTATCTATCTATCTATCTATCTGTCTGTCTGTCTGTCTGTCTGTCTGTCTGTCTGTCTGTCTGTCTGTCTGTCTGTCTGTCTGTCTGTCTGTCTGTCTGTCTGTCTGTCTGTCTGTCTGTCTGTCTGTCTGTCTGTCTGTCTATCTTTAAGTCTCACAAATCATTAAACTTAAAGGCTTTCTACACTCTCAGAAAAAAAGTATGAAAGCTGTCACTGGGGCTGTACCTTTTAAAAAGATAAACTTTTGTCCATTTTAGGAGCTAATATGTACATTTTAGGTGCTAATATGTCCATTTTAGGTGTTAATATGTCCATTTTAGGTCCTAATATGTACATTCTAGGTGCTAATATGTACATTTTAGGTGCTAATGTGTACATTTTAGGCGTTAATATGTACATTTTAGGTGCCAATATGTACATTTTATGTGCTAATATGTCCATTTTAGGTCCTAATATGTACATTCTAGGTGCTAATATGTCCATTTTAGGTTGCTAATATGTACATTTTAGGCGTTAATATGTACATTTTAGGTGCTAATATGTACATTTTAGGTGCTAATATGTACATTTTATGTGCTAATATGTCCATTTTAGGTCCTAATATGTACATTCTAGGTGCTAATATGTCCATTTTAGGTTGCTAATATGTCCATTTTAGGTTGCTAATATGTACATTTTAGGCGTTAATATGTACATTTTAGGTGCTAATATGTCCATTTTAGGTCCTAATATGTACATTCTAGGTGCTAATATGTCCATTTTAGGTTGCTAATATGTCCATTTTAGGTTGCTAATATGTACATTTTAGGCGTTAATATGTACATTTTAGGTGCTAATATGTACATTTTAAGTGCTAATATGTATCGTTAAGGTACAAAAGTGTACCTTTTGAAAAGGTACAGCCCCAGTGACAGCTTTTGTACCTGTTTTCTGAGAGTATAGACTTTTTTTGAACTTTCAAAAAAGCCAAAAAAGTTAAAAATGAGTTTTATGAAATTTGAATTTCAATTTATTTTAAATTGATTTATATATGCAGGTTTTAGAATCTAGCAGAGTTGTATTGAATTAAGAATGTGTTTAATTTCCAGTTCAATTCCTGAATTTGAATTTATTTTGAATGCACGCATATTGCGTGTTCAGTCTATAGCCACGTAGTGACATCGCCAAAACTTCTGGCTTGGCATGCATAATACAGCATTTTTCGTTGGATTTGTGTGAACGAGGGTCTTGTCAACCATGTCTGTCGTCTGAACACATAATGCACATAATGTCACTATTTAACAAATTAGGCTAGTGTTTTTGTAGTTTGCACAGCGCTGTTAATGGTATATTGCCTAAAATGCATACATGTACTGTTTTAATCAACGCATTCTCATCCCAAAGCTTCATCTAACTGACAATTTTGACCATGTTTCAACATCTGACGCTTTAGGCACCCTTTATCGTCAGTTAGATGACGCGGGTAGGTTTAGGTCTGGGGTAGGGTTAGGGTTAGACCACTAGGAAAGCGTCATCTAACTAACTGCAAAATGGACAAGATTTGTAAATAGTAAACAAGTCTGGCTGTGAAAGCTGCCTGTCCTGGAAGGAAAAGGAGAAGGGTATTGGAATAGGGTTGGAAGCATCAGCAATTATCACATGATAAAGAGAGCAGGTGATGTCTACTTCAACAGTATTGATCTTGAGGGAGAAGGAGGCATGTTGCTCTTAAGTGACCCTAATGCACAACCGTGTTCTCAAATAGCCTTGAGAGACGAGTTAGCTCAAATAGTAATACCTGTCATGCTTGTCAATGGAAACTGCTGACCACTATCATATTTAAACCCTAACACAGCACACAAGTGTCATAGTGCAGCACTGACATGAGCTTGGTTTCAAGACCTACTGTAGCAAGTTGCCTTGCAGTCTACGGTCTAAATGGACAGCTACCTTCCAAGGGAGCATCCTGACTGAAATGGGACTGAAAATACAAAAGTAGAGTGTTAATGAATATAAACTTGTAAAAAAGTAATTGATTAACATTTATATTGAGTCATCTGCACAATGTTTTTAGCTGCATTGCATCCTGACATTACCTGTCCTTCTGCAAGAAGAATGCACTGAAATGTTGTCAAAGTTGAGGGATATTGTGAGCCAGCATTATGTTGATCGATGCTTACTGTTTACAGCTGCTTTTTGTGTCAGGAGAACAATGACGCCGTAAAAAGCTGGCACCTGAAACAGATATAGTTTAATCTCACAAGATGAATATTAATACCAGCAAAACATCAAAGGACAGCTTTAGGACATTATCAGGAGCATCCTCTGATAACACACCTTGAACTCTGTTTCTGAACAGGAGCCATGGATGTCCAGGAGCGATAAGTGTGTTTTCACAGGTCTGATAACCTTCCAGTCCACTGAGATCATAAATCAGCTACAAACGTGATTATTCCTGACTGATCCTGTCAAGTAACTCTGATTTTTTTAATAGATGATATTTTAAGAGCACATCTCGCCCATTATTTACGTACCCTCAAGTTGTTTTAAACCTGGTTGCATTTCTCAAAACACACCACCACACTAGGAATGTTTGACATCACTGTGCGATGAACATTTATTGTTCTGTGTACATCTGAATTCATTTAGTTGTTCATACCCCCCCCCCATTTCTTTGGTTTGTCTAGATGTTTTGAACTGTTTGCTGGGATGAGTATGTGTTTTTCAAACCACACAATTCTACACTCTAAAAAAATGCTGGGCTGTTTTAACCCAAATTTGGGTAAAATATGGACAAACCCAAATGTTGGGTTAAAAAATGTTAAACCAACTTCAGCTTTCACTTTCAACTGTAATTTTTTTAATTACATTTTTAACCCAACATTTGGTTTTATCCATATTTTACACAAATTTGGGTTGAAACAACCCAGCATTTTTAGAGTGTATATGCAACAGAGACAAAACACACTCTAAAGAAACTCTGTGTTTTTTAAACCCATGTTTTGGTCAACAGTTTAGTTCATCTATATTTGACCCAAAAGTGGGATATAACAACCCACCATTTTTTAGAGTGCAATCTAAGTAATTTTGTACACTTTCCACCCATTTTTATTTAGTTGTTTGAATTTCAACTACTACACATTCCATATTTGAATTGAAATGAGCATGAATTCAGCGGAGGAGAATATTTGTAGCTTCATGGCATCTTAAGGTGCTTTTTTGTCATTTGTGGAGCTTGGCTTTCCTTATTCCTATTTAGAAAAAGATGACATTTTAACTTGATATTATGCACTGTTTCATGTTTTTCTACAGAAGTACGAAAGTCAAAAGGGTTTAGAATAACATAAGGGCAACTACACTCAGGATTTTCGTAGTGATGCATGGGATAGAAAAAAAGCGGAACCTAATTTGGTTCCCCAAAGAACCTTTTAGTGAATTTTTTTTTCTTAATGTGCATTCACACCAGATGCGAATAGCGCATCGAATTCGCATCTATCGCATCTAGTTTGACGCTTGACCACTTTGTGTTAATTCGCGCATCAAGAGTGAAACTGACACGCGTAAAAACAAAAGTTTGAAGCAAAGTTTACGTACATCATGCGCGTCAGTGGCAAAAGTTTCGAACCCACGTTGGTGGCCATCTTTTTACAAGATCCACAGGATTTTTCGCGCACGGGTCTTTGCATTGACTTAACATTGAAATCACTCACGCCTGACGCGTTATTCGCGTCCGGTGTGAACGCAACCTGTGAAGAATAATCTGTAGAACTTTTTAAAAGGGTCCATAGATGCTTACTTTTCTTCATAAAACCACATGAATGCCTTTTTTCAAGAGTGAATGAACAAGTTTTCATGTCATTCAAATGTAAATTTAAACCTTTGCAAAACTGTTTGAACATGAATCAAATTAATAGATTGGCAAAATACTCAATTACTGCTCTATTTAACAAAATTTCTACGGAACTACAGTATATAACCTGGTTCCTTTAAGCTAATTACATGCCATTTTTTCATAAGGAAAGGTCTGGATCAGCTGTCCATAGCAGTTTACTGATGATCAGCAGGTAATAAATGCCAAGATGTCAGATATTTCAGGCCCTGAGTCCAAAATCGTCTCTCTAATTTACACTCGCAGCAGTGCCAGGTCTGGCAGGACCAAATTATTGGCCCAGCGGGTGTAAACTGGCATATCTGATTGAGCACAGACAGATATACGGCATGGCACAATAGAACTGTTATCCAAATCCAGCCCTTAAAGTCTGCAGCATGAAATGTATTATGTGAAATGTAGCATGCCTTAACTTTGTTTGCAATTGCTCGGTTCACACTTCGCTGAGCATTCGTTTTGCATTCGTGATTTTAAAGAACTGGAAAACGTAGCAATCCAGTGGAACATTTTCTCGCATGAGATATCAACTTTAGACGGAATCGGGGCAAATTAAATCTGACGTTTGCGGGTTTGCCTAACCAGCCGCGTGCTGGCAGAGCGGGCAGAGTAATCGCAACACATTTGCCCGTTCGGTGGAAGTTGTTGTTGTTTTGAAGCCGTCGTGACATCTAAAGATGAATGACCTGTTTAGACAGGGACGTTTTACAGGCTGGAATCATCTCCATGATTGAGTAATGATCAATGGTCATCCACTTTGTAAAAGATCAATCATTGTCTGCGCGCTCGTTGACGGCCGCTGATGGGAAACTCTCTTGGAGATGGCATTTGTGCAATAGCTCTGGGAACCTGAAATCAATATCCGCTTTCAGGAGGCACACTGTGTCGTGAGTTATTTGATAACTTTCCAATTAAACACGTTTTTGTAGAGCGTGTAAGTGATTAACTGGTAAGCTCTTCTCTATTTCATGTGTTTATGGAAAAATCCATAGAGTGTATTGCTCACGTCACACTCAAACCAGCATTGCTGGTGAAGCACGGAAGAAAAGAGTTCATTTGGAAAAAAGTAAGATACAGTATTGAGATGAGGTACAGTATACCTGTCTTGGTTACTATGGAGCGTTCTGTAGAAATTTTGCAACTGTGGTATCAGCCCTTGCCGATTTACTAAGTCCTGAGCCGTTGTTTCACTGGTCAAACTCGTGTCAGAGTCCTTTTGAGAATGTTAATTTCTTGTTGATTTCAGCGCCTGTCTTGATCAGCAGCACCTCATTGCAGTACATGAGACCCAGGGGGCGGAGTTGGATCCAGATCTAAGGGGTGGAGATGGGTGGGATTAGGGGTGGGGTCAAGAATCAGGGGGTGGAGATGGGTAGGATTGGGGTCGGGTTAGGGATCAGGGGGTGGAGATGGATAGGATTAGGGGTGGGGTTAGGGATCAGGGGGAGGAGATGGGTAGGATTGGGGTGGGGTTAGGGATCAGGGGGTGGAGATGGATAGGATTAGGGGTGGGGTTAGGTATCAGAGGGCGGAGATGGGTAAGATTGGGGTGGGGTTAGGTATCAGAGGGCGGAGATGGGTAGGATTATGGGTGGGGTTAGGGATCAGGGGGTGGAGATGGGTATGATTAGGGGTGGGGTTAGGGATCAGGGGATGGAGATGTGTAGGATTGGGGTGGGGTTAGGGATCAGGGGGTGGAGATGGGTAGGATTAGGGGTGGGGTTAGGTATCAGGGGGTGGAGATGGGTAGGATTATGAGTGGGGTTAGGGATCAGGGGATGGAGATGTGTAGGATTGGGGTGGGGTTAGGGATCAGGGGGTGGAGATGGGTAGGATTAGGGGTGGGGTTAGGTATCAGGGGATGGAGATGGGTAGGATTAGGGGTGGGGTTAGGGATCAGGGGGTGGAGATGGGTAGGATTAGGGGTGGGGTTAGGGATCAGGGGGTGGAGATGGGTAGGATTAGGGGTGGGGTTAGGGATCAGGGGGTGGAGATGGGTAGGTTTAGGGGTGGGGTTAGGGATCAGGGGGCGGAGATGGGTAGGATTAGGGGTGGGGTTAGGGATCAGGGGGTGGAGATGTGTAGGATTAGGGGTGGGGTCAAGAATCAGGGGGCAGAGATGGGTTGGTTTAGGTATATATAAGGTGGGAGGAGTTGGATTTGACATAAGAAGTTCAAGCGGCCAAATCTGTGGTGTTCGACAGGGTTCTGTGCTCTCTTGTTGTGTCTTACTCCGGTTCGTTTTCCTATCGTGTTATCGGCATCACTTTTTAAACAAGCTGTGTTGTGACGTCTTCACTTGTGTTATGCGGCTGTAACAAAGGAGAAGGTAGTGAACTTTTGAAATGGCCAGTGTCCAGTGGACAATATTGAAATGTGGCAACAACATGACTGTCTTTATAATATCTCCTTAAATAATGTCTACAGCAAGTCGCCACAACTTAGTGTCACATGAGGTGCTGAATTTGAATATCTTGTAGTGTGTGATGCACCAGGTGTCCTGTGGTATCTGGCGCTATTAAGAAAAATAAGTAAATATTTAACACTGCATAGCATTGTACAATGCCTATTGTGCATATCATTTATTAGAAATAGAGGGCAATGCATATTTCTATTTCAACACAACCTATTTTTTTTTCAACAGAATTAGAAAACAAAATGTTTCATTCCATCACGCCTCAACTACTCAAAGCACAAAAAAACAATATCCATGTAAATGCGGTTAAACAACAAACAGATTTATTGTTTCTCAAAACTGCATCAAAATGCACAGCAGATGTAAATGAGAAATAATAGGGTAATTTAACAGTTTGCATCCATTTAACGGGCTTCAGTGATGCTCACTGCTGGTACTGTTAGCGAGAGGTGATATACAACAGTATTTACAGTTCATATAATGATGTGTTTACATTCCCTATAGAATAAAAGCAAGCATTGGATTTGCAGGCACATGTGGCGCTCATTTGTTACTTAATTGTTCTAACATGTGGCTCATTGTGGACCTAATTGCAATTATATTTCCATAATTTGACATTGTTAGTTGCTTTAGAAATACAATGCAGCTGCGATTCAGTATATACATTTTGCTGTGGCAAGAATGTGGAACGAACAATTAATCACAAGGGAAGTAAGTGTTTTAATAGCTAATGGCCAAAGGTATTACAGATCTCTATTTAACAGGTACTGGTATGCTTGATGACTTTTAAAATCATAATGGCCATCATTGATAGGACTGGATCCCTAACATTTACATTTATGCATTTGGCAGATGCTTTTATCCGAAACGACTTACATTGCATTCAAGGTACACGTTTTTATCAGTTATGTTCTGGTTGCTAGTGCCATATACTGTTTGAGCTTCAGAAAAGCCAAATATTGAATATTCCAGTACTAGTTTTCTTAAAAAAAAAAATTATAATAAAAAATAAAGACATAAAAATATCTTGAAACAAGACCTTAAAAGTGCTTGGATGTGCTCGGTTCTTTAAAAAGACTTTTATATGAATATCCTTTGAATATAATGAAATTTTTGCAAAAATATATATATATTGTGCACGTTTTCTGATATGATAACTATTTTACTATATTATAGTAAAATATTATAGTCTATATTATGGAAAAACTTACAATAACCTGCTTAATGGCAAATTATGACAATTTTCTCCATAGCTTTATAGCTTTTTTTTTATGTGTGTGTGTGTGTTCAAAACTTTTTTTCACCGAGGTATTTTATTCACTGAAGGTTATATTATGCCATGCCGTAGTATGACAGCTAGCCTTGGTTTCTCCTACAAAAATAAAATAAAATAAAGTAAAATTAAATTAAATTAAAATAAATAAATAAATAAATATTAATATACACCATTCAAAATGTTTAATGTCATATATTTTATTGTTTTAACTGTATTTTTGATCAGCCTTGGTATTAGAAACTATAGTGTTAATGAACCTTATTGTAAAGAGTATTGTAAATCCTAAAATATCAAGCATGTTTGATATTGTCGTGGCTGTCCAGATGTGTGCGCGGGCAGATTGGGGGGGTTTAAGATTTGATCTGTAAACGCCTTACGTTACCAGATTAACATCTGAACCAATGATGTCCTGGAAGCGAATGTTGGGAGGAATAAATCTGGCATAAATCGGCCTAAAACTCCTGAGCCCGGCTTTAGTTGCTGTTTTTGTGTAAATATGCGTCAGAAATTTGATGGCTGTGCTGTAAGGTTGAGGCTGACATGAGATCAGCCCTTCTAGCGTTCGAACGCAGGGCCTTTGGGCTATTAGCCCAGATCTTTAACCGGTAAGCTCCAGCTAACATATGCAGTCTGAAGTGCTGAAGTGTAACTGCAATCCTCAGCCTAAACACACACTATGACCTCCCAGCCATATCCGCTGTGTGTGGTAAAGCCCGCGCTGTAAGATCTGCGCTCAAAAGCCTTTTCCTGGAGAGATCACAGGGAGAGAAAAGAGCTCGCTGCGGAACGTGCCGGGATCCTTAAAAGCGAACTGCAATCCAAGTACTCCCTATATGCACCGGAGGGATGTCAGACATCGTGGAAGATCTCTATTATTTTAAAGGGAACGGCAGAAGCAGCCGAGGGAATCAGCTGAGATGTTCAGAGCGTTCGTCTCTGCGGATCATCCAGGTGTTCACCACCATCTGCTCTCGAGATGAGTTTGTTTGAGGACTATCTTCCCTTCTGAGTGCATATGTGAAAAAGAAGCTAACCGCATGAATGATTGATTCAAAATATTTTGATAAGTCATCAACTTTTATAATTTGTAAAAAAAATAATTTACTTGCATTCAAATGAAAATGGATGTCAACTTACCATACATTGATTAAATGTTTCTATTTGGATATGCATGTTTAATGCTCTTTTAAGCATTATATACAGAATTTAGGCATATCTACATGTACACTCTAAAAAAATGGTGCTAAATAGCACTAAAAGTGGTTTATTGGCTTGTGGAACCACTTATCTTTGTCATATGGTGCTATGTAGAACCATAAGAGGTGCCATAGAGCATGTTAACCACCCCAGAGAACCACTGAAGAACCAAACTGGGCTTAGTGGTGCTATTTAGCACCATGACCACTGCAAAGAACCCCTGAAGAACCTTTATTTTTTTTTTTTAGAGTGTAGCCTACTTGTCATTTTGCAATACATAGTGTGTTAGTCCTCAGAGAGCTCATAGTACATAGTTTAGATGTCCTCAGAGAGCTCAGATTTGTGTTCATACTCCAGGTAGACAACATTTTATTCAACTAAGAAGCTTAATACTATCATTAAAACATAATTTAAATACAAAACCTGTTTTATTATTATTATTATGGCACATTGCTTTCTTATGTCGTTAGTGTCAATGATAATTGGTTTGGTAAGTATGGAAAAATATTGTCTTGATATTAAGAGCAGTTTACATGTAAATAAGCAATTTCATGCTGTTGATGACTCCATCTGTGTGGGCAAATGTCTTTTTATTGCAATTAATTAGTTAAGAGGATAGACAATGTATTTGTGGAAAGACACTGTGTTTTCTCAGAAAAAAAAGATGATTTTCTGCTGTTTAGGTTTAGTAAATGTCATTGGTGCAGCATCGCCGGTTTTTAAAGTCACATTATTTTTATTTATCCTGTATATATAATGGATTTTTATAATTTCTATTATTCTCCATTATGATTCTCATTAGTGTCATCTTTCATTAATTAAATACAGCAATTGTTTAAAATAATGAAATCCAGTGATGATAAAATAATTGTCATGTGTTTCGTTGTAACTCCTGAGAGAAATCCATAAAATATATAAAAGAAAATACTTTTTTTGTGGTGTATATTTTTGACTGCAGTGGACACATTTGAGGCAGAATGGATGAATGAACAAACTACTAATTATTTTAAAGCATTCTGAACAAAATTAATTCTCTTTGACCCAAATTAACCTCTGAAGGCACAAGCAACAAGGTGATGGTTTGATTCCCATGGAGCATATGTACTAGTAAAATGTAGACTTTGGTAAAAAGTGTCTGCCAAATGAATGTACATGTAATTGGAAGTGCACTATGAATCACTTTGGTTTCACTTTATTGTGATGGTCCCTTTAACTCATTGGAGAGTATCAGTTGTCTGGTAGAGATAGGGTTAGAATAAGTTGACAAGTAGTTGCAAAGTCACTTATAGTCAGTAGAGTGTCTGTTGGAGGATCATAACAATATAGAGTTAGCAGATATTAAGCAGACAATCTACTTATACTCTAATGAGAGATAGTTGACATGTTGTTGTAAAGTTACTCAACAGAATGTTCAAAAGGGACCATCAAAATAAAGTGTTACCACTTCTCTAGATAAAAGCATCTGCCGAATTACTCATTAACGATAATACTAATTGTTAAAACAATAACTAGCATTGTAAGTGGCCTGTTTTAAGATCGATCTTGAATCTAACTGTCCATTTTATTCTAAGCACATGTGGATTTATTTATTGTGTCACCTTAAAAGATGAATGTGCATTTAAAATGGGTCATGTCGAAGAAATGAATTTGAAAAGCTTGAATTTGGAGTTTTCTAGACTGAGAAAAGCCAGACAATGTATTTTTGGCATATGTGGATGAAAGACAACAACTCCCAAAATGCACTTGCTTCGCTTCCCTAGGAGGCCACGCCTACCGGTAACAGAGCGCAGTAGTTAAACAACAAGTCTAGGCTACTAGTGAGTCTCCGTGATGAGTCTGCCCGAAAATGTGTCGAGAATGCCCAAAATGTCTGGGATTCGGCTTTTGCGTTCTACAGTCGCCATTCATCATGTTTACTGTGGCGAGCGGGACTAGTGAGGGCCGCGGGAGAACGGCGCGAGGCCGGTGACGTGATTACCAATGAGCACCTGTGAAACGCACCAGTCTCGTATCTCTCACGGAGGAGCGGGAATTTTCTTAGCAATGTTAAAACGCACATCAACTGATCACTTGTTTAGCGTTCATGTAAACACTACATTCAGATTCACCAATCGGAATGAATTCAGTTAGATTGAAACGAAAGCTGTGCATGTAAACAATGAATGGCGACTGCAGAAAGCAAAAGCTGACACGTCCGGGAAAAAGGGGATGGTAACCCCTAAAGTTACTACTCAGCTTTCTCCACAGAACAAGAGCCTGCTAGCTTAGCTTCCAAAATAAGATGGCCGACACTCTGTGTTCATTCTGTGAGTGAGATCGCCCTCTATGGGCGGGTTGAGAACATGCGGGACAGACCCGACTACTGACTGACTGTAGTCTTCGATTTTTGCGTCATCTGAGGATTTTTTTTTCCAGACAAAAAAAAAATCATCTCAGGGGGATATGAGGGTGGAAAGCACGGTAATTCAAAAATACTACACGTTTTCTACTAATACAAAGCTAAATGCTAAATCCTGAAGTATCCCTTTAAATGCGGTCCTTGCTTCTGTTCAAATTGAGACACCTGCTTCCTGTCAGACCCGAATCTACAAGACAGAATGCTTTTCATTTTCAAGGTGCTTGATCTCGGGAACCTTTCATGTCTGGAGGAACAAGTGTCTTTTGACTCCGCCACCGCCGCCACAATTCCCTGGGAAAAGACCTTTCAAGTTTTAGAGTGTTGTTCTTGTTGCTTCTCAAATATATATAAAAAACACAAGTCCGTATTGATTAAAATCCAATTGATTTGCAGCATTAGAGAGGAGAGGGTGAGAGAGGAAGGTGTGGATGGAGGATAGGCTTTGATTTGCTCGCACAGGCCACGGATCGCTCAGTCGGTCTGCAACCCACCTGGACCAAGGGACACTTTTATTGCTGTTTGCGTTTGAGGGCCAGTATCACTGGGACATGATGGGTGAAGGAAGATCACAGTCTGGAAAACAGATAAAAGTGTGTGGGGTATTGTTGTTGAGTTTGATTTAGCTATTGCTTTGACATGACTACTGAAACTGAGGTCTGATTTTAGAGACACCAAGATTCCTGACTTGATTTTTAATTGTTAGACCCCTAGAGTGAAGGCATGTGTTCACCTTTGCGAACCTCATCTTTGTTTCCAAACACAATGACTGTGATCGGAAACCTGACTGAAAATTGTCAAAGTATCCATTCGAGCTTAAGAATTTGTTCAGCTCATTGAAAACAACTTTTTCAACGATCTTGCCCATGAAAGGAAGATTTAAGATCGGTCTATAGTTGCTTAATACGGTCTTATCCAGATTGCTGAGTTGGTGCGAAGTTGCTTTATCTTCAGTATTGTGCAATTACTAATTTCCTGACCAGTAAAATTTGTGATTAAAATGATTAAAACCATTAAAATACCATTAAATATTTAGTCATTTTTGGCTCTGCCCATGTTTTTTTATTTTTTTTATTTTGCCCATTAAAATCATATCATCATTTTGTATTATTTACACGTGTTTTGTTTTTGTAAGGCTCTTAAAAGCATGCAATTGACACTTTTGAGCATGCAATTGTCCCCTTCACAGTTCTTTGCATCTATTTCAGAAAACTCTAAACTGCCAGTTCACAAAGGAAACCGTTTGTTTCCTTATTATGTTCTAGACTGCCACAGATACCCAATGGCTGTAGCAAATGTCTGTTTTTGTCATTTTCTCAAGGAGTAAGTGCAAATGACAGGTTCACATTTCCATGACTGGTTGTGTGAGGGAGGAATTGAAAGACGGTGGATTCGGAGGCAGGCAGACGAGAAAGCAAACTGGTGAGGGGTCAGACCGGCTCGACAGACCCTGAGAGATTTTAATCAAGTCATCTTGATTAAATTAGATGTTTAAAACTGTGTGTGTGTGGCATAAACTGCTAGAACTCATTTCACCAAACTTGTGAGAGACGTTTGTCTTTGAGCTGAGCGTATGTGCCTCGAGCAAGAAACGTGGTCACGTCAATCTTTCTGAGAGACTTTTGTGCTTCCGCAGTAATTAACCTTCAATCTCCTACAACACAACACACGAATAGCATCTGGATGAAACAGATGCTCAGAAACCTGACACGTGTTTTTTAATATTAACCTATATTAATAAGTATAACACGTACATTTCCTGAATTGTCAAACCTGATAATATCATGCTTTTCCCCTGTCATATATCATTGTATACTTTGAAATATCTTCGTGGTTTACGTTACCTTTTTTGATTACCAGCCACTGAGGCTTGTGGAATTCCCAAGTTAACAGCCACTCAGCATTTTCACTGGCCACAGTTTTGATATCGATACCATGAGGAAAACTGTCATATACTCTAGATATTTGGAAACAGGTGTATTAGGCAGCAGTAACTTTAAGACATGACGCACAGATCCTTTATACTGTTAAACATGCGCTTTCTGAATTTAAAACATAATTGACTTTTTATGTAAAAAAATGGCATTTTGACATTATTTGGTCTATTTGACTGTTTAAGCGCAATAAGCAGAGAGAAATAGCTAAATTTAGAACTAGTGGCGGCTTTATGTGCTCACACTTTGGGTGTGAATATAAAATCTGCGGGTATGACTACAATTATGCACAATACGTGCAATTCTAAGATGAAATTCAAGCCCTGTAACATGAACAACATTCATCTGGAGCAATTGAAAGAGTGAGAGATAAGGCTTCTTGAAAGCCTTTCAGATATTCCAGTAGCAAAAAATCTATATTTTTGTCGACACTACATTGCAATTAGTTCATTATTTCATATACCTTTTTTAAAAGACTAATTGAAAAATGTATATATTATAAAATTCAAACCGCCAAAGTGGTTGCACTATATATATTACAGTAGTCAACATGTGAAGTGTCTAAAAAGTTCATCAAAGTCGTCCTGAGACAAGCATGGGTATTGATCAAAATTCATGTATAACTTTGATGAAAGGTTTTGAAAGGTTCCAATGTTGACTGCTGTATATATATTATACCAAATTCATAAAAAAGACATAATTCTGCATTTTTATGACTTAATACCAATCATAAAATTTGTTCTGTGGATAACTGATGTATTAACACTAACAAGAGAGTCACTTTTCTTCAGAATATCCAGTTACCCATCGATTCATCCACTCACTCGCTTCGTGCTACACTGTGTGCTCTTTTTTTTACACAGAAGTGTTTTAGCCTGAACATTATGGAGCGAGTCAAAAATAGCCCACCTGGTAAAGATGAGGAGAATCTGCATGAATCTGGAGCTTTTGTCATCGAATAGGCGTTTATCTTTGTTTTTATCCTTGGCACGTTAACCATAGCTTGTGATTTTATCTTCAGCCGAGTACTTCTATTGGAGAGCAATTAGATTTTTACTTATATTAGATTTTTCACAACTGCCTGCTGGGTAGACGGAGCTGTAACCCCATGAGGTAGATGCTCAACTTTAAACAAAAAGAGATCTGATTAAATGAGGACATGAGTCACAAAGAGGAATCGGTTTATTTAAGCATTATCTGTGGGGTATTCTTACACAACAGTTCATTAAACAAGAAATAAATATCCTAAAATACCATGCTAACTTTTTTGTTTTGTTTGTTTGTTTTGTATTAGGAAAAAAACCCCAGTTCTGACCGAGGGGAAAATTGACTTTAGAAGAGCATACTAAATAAAAATGAAGACAAACATAATATGGGATTACTATACATAATGCTATACTATTTTCACTCAGAAATTGCTAGAAAATTTCACTAAAAATTACAAAGAAACGACTAGTAATTAAATGTGTTTTGTTTACAGTGCAGTATCAATCTGTCTGTCCATCCATCCAATAAACTGCATTTTTCCTTGTTTATATTACTTGTTTTTCGGACTATGTATTTTTACTAAAGTAAAAAAATGTGGTGGTAATCTATGGCATTTTGGCATAAAATGTGATTACCGTGGTAAATTCTTTAACAAGACATCTCGAAATATTTTGAGAAGATTAAACAGACCATTTCAGAAATTGGTTTTAATATTACGTTTAGTTAGTCTGGTTAAAACCAGACCATTCTCAGTTGTAACTGAGTTATAGTCTGGCAAAGTGTCAAATCCAGAGGGGCGTCGCCAACGGACGTCGTGGATAGACCTAAAACCAATCAGAGAGATGAAGGAGATGACATATGCAGAGCGACGGCCGGCATAGAAACATCTCCGAGTGTCGTTCTTTTTTCTGTAAATCGCTTAAAACTGAGGAGATAGCTGATTCGAACGAGTGATGTTCGACGGCGGCATCCAATCCATCTTTGTAATGTGTAGGCTACAAAATCTGCTTTGAAATCCCAGCGCTGTCGTCATCGTGTAAAGCCCACCCCAACATTTCTGATTGGTGCTGCGATTTCGGCGGATTGGATATGGGCTTGAATGAGCTCTTGCCAGACTAAGGCTATGTTTACACGGAAACGATTCTGAAGAGAAAACGCAAAAGTGGCGTTGCGTCATCACTTTTTATTCTGCGTTTAGATGAGCGTTTTGTGTGGGAAATCCGTGTGCAAATGGTGATGCAAAAGTGTGTGAAATTCAATGTAGTATGCACTTCAGGCGGCTAGGAGTGCATACTACAACAACACCAAGTCCACATGCATGCGTACAACCTTCACTGTCAAGCAGAATTTTGCGTTTTTACCGTTTACACAGGAACGCGGTGGTGGAGCGTTTTTAAGATTTCCACTCTGGAGGGTGGTTTCACTTTTTTGCGTTTTTAAGCCACAAAAACGCCGTCGCCGTGTAAACGAAAGGCACATCCGATAAAATATCTTTACGTTTTCACCCGCGAGCGTTCTCGTGTAAACAGGGCCTAACTTTCAGAGCAAATCTAAATTTGCCGGAAGTTCTCTGGCTTATCCCAGGCTAACGTTTAGTCTTTGTTCACGTACAAAACGGTAAGCTGTTATGCTCTTCCAGGTTTTTAGTTTGATCCATTTAGCCGTCTGCCAGAATCCTGCTGTGGGACTAGGTTCTTCCTAATGAAAAAATAGCGAGAAGAAAGTAAATCGTCGGCACGCCGCCATCAGACTCCTGGCCCTGTATTTGAAGGTGCATGCAGATCCAGCCGCAGATGTGTGCTGGCATCTAAACTGAACCTTCACTCACATCAAAGACATGCAAAAGGAGACAAAATGGAAGCTGTGGCTGTTTAATGATTAAGGATGGCTTGTTGCACCGGGGCGACAGCTGGGGTGTGAGCTGGCAACAGCTGAGACCATTAAATTTTCATTCCTCAAGGATAAAGATGGAGAGATTGCAAGAAAGGACAAAGGAGAATAAGAGAAGACCGTTGAGAGAGAAAAATGCAAAAAGTGATTACAAATTTTAATCATTGCTGTGTAGATAAAGTCATCTAGTCATACTTTACCGTTAAAATATTCTAGGTCCGAAAGATTATTATTGTTTTTTTAAAGAAACGAATGCCTTTATTCAGTGATATGATTTTAGTCACTCTGAGGAGACTTTGAATCATTGTATCTACCAACCCGCCATCATAATTCTTGAAAGATATGCCATAAACATGGGTTCCTATCACATGTTTCTTTGCCTGAACATGGTTTTGGGGTAGTTAGATTTATAGAGAAAAAGTTTAGACTAAAAATATCAACAATCCATTTCCGTTTAGATATCTTATAGTCACAGCATATACAGCCAGGTTTACATACAGTATATAACATGACATATTTCCAAGTGAAACATGATATTCAACAAGAATGTTATTCATTTTTGTCCATTGGGAAATTATAAAATGGTGAAAAATGTGTATCTGTGCATGCACCATTAAATCTTTTACAATAAGACTAGTAATGTGTAAAGCCTGGTTTAAAAATTAGGTCGATATTAGCTCAGATTTACCCCTTCCGACAATCTAAAGGATGCTCCGATTATCGTAAAATAATCTGATCAGATACCGTTCTCATCCCAAGGCGTCATATACTGACGTTTTTGACATTTCGTCTACATCTGATGCACATGGCACCCTTTAACGTCAATATGAGACGCAGATATATATGGGCCAGAAGGCGCCTCCTAGTGGTGTAATTCTAAACCTACCCAGAACTGAACAAAGCTCTGTGCGGGTTATATTGACGCTAAAGGGTGCCATGTGCGTCGGATGTAGACGCAATGTCAAAAGCGTCACCTATATGACGCCTTGGGGATGAGAGCGAGCTGTCTATGCGACACACCGAAGCAGTTTGTTCTGCGCTATCTCACGACCAATTCGTACGAATTCGTACGAGTGATTAATAAGTGGCTAATTCGTACTAATTCATACGACCTCACTCGTACGATTTGTCCAAACCCACGTGATGGGTAGGTTTAGGGGCGGGGTCAGGGGTAGGTCATTTGTACGAATTCATACGAATTGGCCAATTCGTAAAATATGTACGATTTAGCAAAAACATACTAATTCGTATGAGTGAGGTCGTACGAATTGTTACGAATTAGCCACCTCGTAAAATTCATACGAATTCTCGTGAGATCAGGTTGGTTTGTTTACAGCTATGGGTCCAACATGGCAGCAGACGTGAAGTTACCTTTCGATTCAGCCTTAGATATTGTTCTAAGTAGCTTAGAACGCAAATAAATCTCTGACCCATCGTCTTTTTCCTCGTCTAATTTCTTTCGCTCAACCTAGGTCATCCAGTATCATTGACCCGATTGGCTATGAGCTTCGTACAAGCACATTTAATAGACTTTCGTAGCACCCAATAAACTGCTCTGGGCATTCTTAAACCATGCCACAAATACGAGAAAATTAACATGTGGCTCCCAGACCACATCTCAATGTCAATGAAACGTGGTCTAACATTAGCCTGACTACTTGACAACATCAAGTTTGTAACAACCAGGAGTTAACTATCCTCAGTCCGACCAGTATGTCACCAGAACTTCAGTTTATGCAGCTGAAGGGTACTTTAACCAAGGACTAATGTGTGAGATACACAGATGTATTATGGCGGCTTGGGAATTGGTTAGCAGATGTCCAGACCCAAGGCCTGGGAAATCAGAGAGGAACCAGGGTGATGGGGTAGAAGAAACAGACTCAGGCAGCAGGTACACTGGAGAGGGGAATGCAGAGAAGCATCTGTTTCCAAATTTCTGGATGGGTCAGCAGTTTCTGTAGGTCGGAAAAAGAGGACCACGCATTGCAATGTGGGATCCTTCTCGCGAATAAGACAAATGCTCCCCTACAGCTCACCGAGAAGTGTCCTATGTGATGATTATAGCAGTATAAAGATTATTAAAACTGCTGTAAAAACTACTGTAGAAAATCCACTTTAGACATTCCTCTAACTATAAGTAACTTTGCAACTACATGCCAACTACCAGTCACTATACTATTTGACTGTCTTCTTAATATCTTAGCATCGTAATATTAATGTGGTCTTTGGGAAAAAAAAAAAAAAAAAAAAAACGATGGTGTCCGACTGGAGCCAACGGTGTGGTACGCACTGAAAAAGCCGACTGACTCTTGAAATTGGCTGGGCGTTGGCCAACGGGTCATATCCACATATGTATTCATATCCACATATGTATGAAACTGCCTGAATTTCAATCAAAGTTTAGGTTTGGGTTCAAAACAATTATTAGCTGCATAACTTTGCTTTTTTTATTGCATTTAATTAAGGTCCCAACACCACACGTCTAAGTTTAAACTATTTTTTAAAATCCTTTTTCCAACTTTAGTAGACAGTAATGAAAACATTTGTACTCTGAGGAGATGCTGAGTCATTTGTACTTGAAGGGAATTTTTTTTTGTCTATGTATCTACCAACTCTGCACTCTTAGAACAAATGGTTCTATTTAGAACCAGAAATGGTTCCATCCCCCGCTTCATATATGGAACTCCAAAATGCTTCTATATAGAACCATTTTTTTTGGTAAAAGGTTCTATTGGCCAAGTATGGAACTCCAGGGTTCTAAATAGAACCCAGAGGAACCCTTTTTTAAGAGTGCATAGAACCTTTTAGGGGTTCCAAATACATAGCGCTGATAGAACCTTTTAAAGTTCTATATAGAACCTTTTCTTCTAAGAGTATGATGAGGCTGGCTGTCAATTCTTGAGATATCATACCCTTAACATGGCTTTAAGGCCTGAAAATAATGAATACTTAAGAGGGCTGAAAATTTTGAAAATATTATATATATGCATCTATTATAAATAACATTACATATGACCAAAGTTCGAGCCTGATCCACTTTTTCCTGTCTCTTGTCTGTGACAGACTATAGATTGCAGTTTCTATAGATTGGTGCCACTAATGTTGAAGTGAACACATAAATATTAAAACTATCCATTTGAACACTCTAACTTCTTAATGCTACATTTTCTTAGGAAAGTATCTTATTCTGTATATCACATTTTATTCAAAACGAACACGTTGACCTTGAAACACTCTATGTGGAACAGTCGCAGTCATATCAATCCATATTGGTCAAGAAAAAAAAGAGACATAGTGACATGTCAACAGCACCAGATGAAAATGAATTGTCTGGTTCAATCAAGACATCTAACACGTTTATGTTCTGAAATTGGGACGCCGGAGGGAAAATGAATGTTAATATTCACCACCTCTGGTTTGTATCTAAAATGAGCCTGATTAGGACAAAAGACATTTCACTGCCTTCAGCGAGTGATTGGCATGGGCCGAACAAGGCTTGATAATAAGGGAAAGTTATGTCAGATTTTGATGAATAGGCTCATTTTTGTCATCATTCTCAAACATTTACATAACTCTCCTCCCGTAACCTGGCACCTCACGGTAATAATGTACCCTTGTCCTGGTTGTCCTTCCAGGAATGACAGGCTGCTGTTCTAACTCAAAACCATCACCTGAAGTGACCCAATGAAGACTGAGTGTCATAAAAAATACATTGTGTTCACTGCAAAGTGAAGTAAAGGGGGAACCGGTTTCAGCTGGTGGGAAAAAAAGTACTGAAATGATCTGAGCTTTTGCTGGAAAGATTGTTTTCAGGGTAGCATTCTGGTGCATGTATACATGTACCTAATCTGTACATTTCCTTCCATTGTCAATCCAAACCTGCATGACTTTCTTTTTCGTATAACACGAAAGAAGATATTTATACGTTTTTTCTCTCTCTAAATACAATGTAAAAAGTCAATGGGGTCCAGTGATGTTTGGACCCCAATGTTCTCTAAAATATCTTTATTTTCTTCAGAAGATAGTAAGTCAAAAGAGATTGAAATAACATGAGGGTGAGTTAATGATTCGCAAATTCGTGGATAATTTTTTGAGGAATGTCCCGTTAAAGTTTTTTTCCCCCACCCAACAGACTTTTTTCCCTTCTCTGAAACATAATATTAAGAACAATTCCCAGACATCTCTTTAAATTCAATGCAAGCATAAAGAGGTCATGGTTTGCATCAGGCAGACCAGGTCGGCTGTGAATGGCTGGATTTTACATCATGTGACATGACAAATTTGAATATGTGGAAAACAAGAGCTTGTGAGAATATGAGGGAGGGAAAAAAACAATCCCACTCGTGGTTATATCCATTTTCAGATTATATTGTGACTTCCTAAAAGGTCACGAAAAGTTTGTTCAATTGTTTTTTTTTTTGTTGTTGTTTTTTGTTTTTTTGCATTATATTTTTTATTGCATTATAAATTATATTATACCAAGGTTCCAGTTGAGATTTAACATGGCCTAAAAATGAAAATAAATAAATAAATAAATAAATAAATAAATTAAATAAATAAATAAATAAAATCCTCTAAAGCATATATTTATCTTAGTTAAGGTTAATTTCAAAATTTGCTAATTTACATGATTGAAATCAAAAGTTATTTAATTCACCTGACCTAACCTGATCTAACAATGAACAACTGTTGTATTAGCTAGCATTAGCAAAGTTGAATAAACACTGTAACAAATGAATTGATCATTGTTCATCAATAGCCAATAGCAATGAGACCTTATAGTACAGTTACTCTTGTATAAGTAATCCTAGCAGCACCAATGACTGCATGGAAAGTCATGGTAAAATCTTTTTTTTAATGCAATGCATTAGTCAGAAAGTGTGGGAACAGATTGCAGTCTGTCTGTGGCCACAGTTTATGTCCAAGGTTCCTGCAAACTGTGATTGGCCACTTTCCATGTCTAAAGTCTTTCCTTGGTGTCAAACCGGGTGTATTTCTGACCAGAATACATTGCATTATGAACCAGAAAGGTGATAGTCAAAAATCTGACTCCGCAAGATCCACCGCATTTGTGTCTCTAGCCAATTATCCATTCATAACACCTTCTCCACGTCTTCAACACCTAGACAATCTTTAAGCTATTAAATCTTTAGCATACTCCTGTTTACCCAGCGCAAACATGCTTGAAGTCTGTCATTAGTTTCTACAAATATTCCCTTGCGCGTTCCAATTACCTCATATACCATCAGGTGACAAATTAGTGAGATAAAAAAAACACACTTGTCACACAACAGTTTCTCATTAATGATAAAGTCGTGTGAATGGCCAAGAAAACGTCTCTCACTTGGTGTAAACTGTGCAAACATTGTGAAAATACATTGAAAGTGCTTCCAATCCTGCTCTGTGGTTTTATACACTACCAAAAGAAAAGAAAAAAAACGGCACTGAGAACCTTCTCCGAGCTCCAAGTAAACCAACACAGCAGATGGTTTCCGCTCTCAGCTCTGTCTCTCCTGAGTCCTCTCCTCTCCACCCTACTAATGGCACCCTCCTCAGACTGCAGGAGAAGCCCACCTTAATTAAACAGTGTTAATTGTGGGAGTTGGAAACTGCTCTCCACCATTATGTAGCACACAGCTGGTTGTCGCCTTTTCCCAAGAGGCTCTTTTCAGCTCTCTCTCTCTCTCTCTCTCTCTCTCTCTCTCTCTCTCTCTCTCTCTCTCTCTGTTTGGAGCAGAGCACGGTTTCATGTAATACTTCTTCTAATTATGGAACATAAAAAAGTGAGGAAAATGGGGCATAAGTAGGAAGAAAGTCATCATGCCCTTTGTCACACACACAATGCTTACCGTCTTTGAACCAAGTAGGACATGATCAACAAACTCCTACACTCATAAAAGGTTAAAATAAACGTTATTTATTGGCATCGATGGTTTCATGAAGAACCTTTTTAGCCTTTCACACAGAACTAGGGGTGTAACGATACACGTATTCGTATTGAACAGCGCAGTCTCATCCCAAGACGTCATATACAGTAACTGATGTTTTGGGACGTCTTTTGACCATACGTCAATATTCGCCTTTTTAGGGCCCCCTTAAACATCGGTAGATGAGGTTATGGGATCCTAACTCTACCCCAGACCTAAACCTAACCCGTCAGCCTAACTGACGTTAAAGGTAAAGCGTCAGTTGTATGACGGCCCGGGATCGTCATCTACCGACGTTTAAGGGGGCCCTAAAAAGTTGGATATTGACGTATCAAAAGACGTCCCAAGACGTCATTTAAATGACTTTTTGGGATGAGACTGTGTTATATTGAACCGTTCAGTACGAGGCTTTCGGTTCGGTTTTCGGTACGCATTTTTTAACCGAACACTGTAAAAATAAATCCGTTAAATTTACGGGAAAACTCCGGCAGCTGTGGTTACCAGAGTTTTCTTGTTAAAAATACGGTAGCAACATTTTAGGTTTTACAGACTTTGACCGTATTTAATTTTACAGCAATAAACCGTATTTCATTATTTGATGTAATGTTAATTTACTGACATTTTGAAGTATTAATATTTGTTTTGTTCAATTGCAATACACCGACAGCCATCAATCACTGACGTAATGAGTTACATAATCAATCAAAGCTCATCATTATCAGCTCTTCTACAAGAAAGTTCATACTACTATATAAAAGCTGCACAGTGTTTAAAAATGAAATAAGAATTACTTTAACAACGTTAAATGTAACATAAAACCCCAATGAACATAACTGATAAGAAAAAAAAACTAAGAAAATTATGAATAAACAGTTAAAATACATTAAATGTGAAGTGTCACGCAGGGAATTGTGGGAAAGTCAATTTACATTTTTTTCACTGTAAATTGTACAATGACTTCTTCTTTTTCACTCCCAAAAACTGTAAATTTAACAGTATTTTACAGTAAAATTACATTAAATGTACCATTATATATCACAGTTATTTACCGTATATAGTAAGGAAACTTACTGTTAACCAATTAACAGTTTTTCACTGTAGCATTTTTACAGTCTTTTACTGTTAAAATCACGATCATTTTTTACAGTGAACGGTTCGTTGGATCATTTTTGCTGCCGACCAAAATGTCGTTATTTCAGATGTAGGCGCGTTGCGCGTGGCAAAATTTGTATCTTAATTTGTGTTCCGAAGATGAACGAAGGTCTTACGGGGTTGGAACAACATGAGGGTGAGTAAATACTGACTGAATTTTCATTTTTGGGTGAACTAACCCTTTAACATTAACATTTCGTTTAGACTGGATATGGACATTCTACATAACTGGACTGCATTTACAAATGCATTAACCAAAGATGTTCAATCCTCTAATGGTTGCAGGTAATGGACGGAAGAATCATTAAAGGTATACTCCACCCAAAAATGAAAATTCTGTCATCATTTACTCACCCTCAAGTTGTTGAGTTTCTTTCTTCTGCTTGAGTCTCCCTTTAACATGTCTATATGTGTGCAAGGAATCCATTATGTTCTTAGATGCATTCTCACCCCACTTTTAAAGCAATTAGGTGCTATCAGCTTGTATTCAGTCTCTGGTGATCAGTCTAGTCTACCTGTGATTACCTGTCCAACAACTTTAAGAGCTGGAACGTACATGAAGTTCTCTGGGTCGTGCTATTTATGTTCAATGAGGACAGTAGTGAGCATGCAGGGCACACTTCTCATCACTTTCTATGCGAACCGGCCATGGCCGTGTCCGTCTGGCATGCTTGCTGTATGCTTTATTTATGGAGCCTCATAAATATCATAGGCATATCAATAAACAATGTCAAATTTTCATTTTTTTCCCCCCAGCATAATCAAATCACTCTTGCAGTAATTCTTCCCGATCTAGCACATCACACGGATTAATCTACCCAGATTGGAAAATTTAACTTGTGGGTTTTCAATCACATTAGGAACGTAGATATATTTGATTCACGCTTGTGCAAAAGTGTGGAGCTGGAAACATGCGATCTTAAATAGTTGAAGATATAGCCTCTGAAACAACGGTCGATAAAACCATTCCCAAATTAATGAGACTTTTTCATGCATTTCAGTTGTTAATTTGATATAAAAGTTACTCAACCTCTCTGCATTGACTGACTGCCTGAGTGTTTATTGAATCTGACTGAATGTTGAGTTATGTTTAAATAAGAAAAAGACACAAGTTAGTGCCTCAGTCCAAGTTCTCTTGTTTTACCCCAGGAGATTATTTGAGGATTTGAATATAAAAGTCGCTAACGGTTACATTCTGTGGTGTTTGTTCTTCTGATGCAATGCAACGCAAGATTTATGTGATACTCTGAAGAAGGTGGAAATAGAAGAGCGCAACTAAGTCTATAGATGCGGTTTCCCCGCTCTTCCTTTGATGAATGTTTTCCATATCAGATGCAGACTTGAGGCCAGACTCATCTGTCTTATGATTCAAACTCAAAGAGCAATTTCCAGGCAAAATGTTTTGCTTGTGGATTTGTACATTTGACTGCATGCGCGCCAATGGCTTGTGGTGCAGCCCGCTGGATTTTACACTGATAATGATGAATGCACTATTTGTTCTGACCTCCGCTTCTTTTATGGGTGTAAAATGGTGGCGTAAACTGCTCTGAAAAGGCAGAGTCCGCTCTGGAGGATGCATTAGTAGCTCATTATGGGCCAAAGCCTGAGAGTAAAGGGGTGACGTCGGGTCACATGACACCTCTGGCTCTGCCACCTGGCCATACCGCAAAACCTGCATGTGGTTTGAACTGCTTCAAGTGACCTGATTTTGTTTGCCTGTAGCCAACAGAATGTACTGACACACATGATAATGACTAGACAAATGCATTTTGTATGTTGTGAAAATGGCATGGAATGAACATGAACACGAGCTTGGTGTTGTGGGGAAATTGACTTCATTCTGAGCAAAATAACATCAACTTTGAATTTGAAAATAGTGCAATTGTGAAATCCTGTGCATAAATACATACATAGCAAAGCAAGTACTATAATATAATTAAATATTTATAATTTATACGGTGCTTGCAGTAATAATGAATAAAACATTGTCAGAATATATGACTGCTTCGGTAGAGAAAAGTATTGCAGGTACCAGCAACTGGGCCTTGCTAACCAGTAAAACCCAACTTTGATTTAGGTTGCACAGCCCAGTTGTGTGTCATACTTTCAGCCAATCAAATAAGAGGGGCTAAATTCTCTGATTGGCTGGCTTTATCACCAGTCACAGCATTATCTCACCTGCAGCCATTGGAAAGAATCAAACAAACATGGCTTTGGTTTTGGAAAGAGAAGAGGAGGGATTGTGCTATGTGGGAATGAGTGACAATATCGTCTGGAGGACAATACACCACATAATTAAGTGAGTTATAATCTTGTCTTTTTTTAACTTTTAGAATTGTGTCTACAAAAAGTAGATTGCTTGCTAGTTGGTTAGCTTGCTGGCTAGTTGGTTAGCTTGCTGATTCAAATCAAAGAAAGTTACATATTAAATTAGTTTTAAATCATTAAATAAAAATCTGCACATAGTTTTATATATTTCATTTTTATATTGTGTTGATATTTTTGAATTTATTTGCCATTTTTTGTTGAGGTTTTTCCCCTCTTGGGCCTGTGTCTCTGTTTCCAGCATAATTTCATTCATGAATCATAATTTTTGCCTTGTGGGTTTTTTCTTGTTTCTTTTGCACTGCTGTTTCGCAATATCAGCTGATCTAAATGTGTCGGCATGGTAATATTATCTGTCTGGCTGACAAAGATGAGATTTTGTTGGAATTGCGAGAATGACTTGTGATAGTCTTGGAAGAATCAGTTGGAATGGATTGAAAAATATTGTTATTGTTGAGCCCTGCTAGTCATTGTCAGATTGCTTTGTATCAGGCTGTACATCATTTGTCATATAAGGTTTTAGTTTCAATTTATTTGGATGGTCCCTTTAACACATTAACACAAGTAATGCTGTATGGAAGTAAAATAATGCCAAATGTTTTTTGAAACAAAAAAGCTTGTTGAATTGCACTGCTTGGAAAAAAAAAATAGGCATTGCATTGCTTGCATCTTAATGCATTGTATTTTTAGGGCTTGCATTTTTATGGGCTGAAATTCAACATGGTTGAATATTTAAGCAGTGAATATTTCATTTCATACACATTTTCATTATTAAAAATTCAATAGTCCATTTTCACCTTTCATATTTCAATATTTCATATTTCAAATTGGTTTCTTGAACATGACAATGAGTTGACTGTACTAAAATGCCCCCTACAGTCACCAGATCTCAACCCAATAGAGCATCTTTGGGATATGGTGGAACGGGAGCTTCGTTTGTCTAGTTTGTATCTATTTAAGATCTTAAAAATCTTTAGAGCTGTGAAAGTGAGATTGTGAAAGTCTGTGCAGCACTGTTGTCCTCTGGAAATACACTATTATATATTTAGCAAAAATAGCACTTATGTCTCAAGAACCAGTAATAAGTCCCCTTTGACCATTTAATTACTAATAAAGCTAACATGTCTAGTCTTCAACACATAAGCTGTAATTACTCTATAAAAGCCAAGAAGATGAAAGCCAAACTTTGTTCTCATAATATCAAAAGATCAGAGTTTAAAGCCTAAATGAGAAGGCTGAACAGCCTATATAAGGCTGGACATTCACCTACTGTATGATAATCAGAGCAGAAGATCACAGAGGGAAAAGAGTCAGAGTCAGCGACTTCAAGGGGACGAGCAATGAATCGAGCGAAGACTGCCCCTTCTCAAACCATGCTAATGATGGTAACATTTCCTAACAAAATCATTATGCCATTTTTTTTTCCTTGCAAAGAATATTGTTCTGTAGCTGGATGGATAATAATGAGCCTGAGTGCAAGTTCAGCTAATTTAACAGACTTCCTTTTGCCAAGAAGCTCTAATTCTAACTCACGTCCACGCGAAATCATTAATCAAGGGCCATCTGCAATTACCAGGCAGACAGCGTGCTCATTCTCACCTTACTTCTGTTCTGGCTCATTTCTGCTCGGTGTCCGCAGGTTAATAAAGAAGAGGCAAGACCTCTTCCGGAGCTGCGTGATGGTTCCTAACACTAATAAGGCCAGTCATATTTTCTATTATTAGACTGAAGAATCCCACTGTGTGCTACAACTTTCTAGACATGACCGTGACCTTGACTGTTTCGCTCTGCACACATCTATAACCTACATATGATTTGGCTCCTCCGTTTTCAAGTGACATATTTGCAGCTGGCATTTTCAAGGTTTTTTGTCGCAGTCATCTGCCATAGATCAGATTAAGCACGCCTGTAAACGGCAACGTTTTCTGGGATTCGTTTTGGGCCACTTAAAATGGCCACGCCATTGTTTAGCATTGTTTGGCAAAGCCAAATATAGTGAATGTTCATCGTTATTCATGATGATTGTGTAAGCAAGTGGGCCTTTTTTCATAGAAGGATTTATATTAAACCAGGATTAGGCCTTAGTTCAATTAGGGCATTTAAGCAGATTTTATAAACATGCTTTAGGAAAAAAAAAAAAAAAAAAACACTGGTGTGCATCTTGAGATAATAAAACCCGACATATTTTAAGATATCTCAGTGCAAGTTGCTTTCAGTTAAATCAGCTCAAACATGCATTTTAGTCTGGCACTATGGGCTTAAAGGTATACTCCACTTTTTTTTGGAAATAGGCTCATTTTACAACTCCCTCAGTGTTAAACAGTTGGGTTTTACCGTTTTCGAATCCATTCAGTCGATTTTCTGTTATTTAGAAGAATATCAGTAACCAGACAGTTTCTGGTCCCATTGCCTTTCATTGTAGGAAAAAATATAGGCCTGTACAATGGAAGTCAATTGGTTAGTTAGTTGTAAAATGAGCCTATTTCCAAAAAAAAAGTGGAGTATCCCTTTAAGCCTTGTCTGTGAAACCAGGGGATGACATAATTCAAATGAACATATTCAAATGATCTACGTCAGCATGAGAGAAGACCTACATACTGTATATACATAGTCAACTCGCCAATGTTCCTCAAGAGTCTTTCTTCCAAATTCTAGTCAGAGATATGGGATGATTACTCTGGGTTTGGGACAATTTCTGAGCTCGGACCCTCCCCTCAGAGCCACACCAAATACAAACCCAAATACAAAATCTGATTATTGGTAAAAAATAACTTGTGAAAATATACAAAATCCTAACGAATCACATAATAAAGTTACTCAATAAATGGCACTCCATTACAATTCTTTATTTTTCAGTATTTTTCAGAAATTTCAGTTTCGATGACTTGTTAACCATATACATTTTTTCACTGACCAAAATCATGTTGTTTCAAACACCCTTTTGAGATTTACAGGAACTGAAATGCATTGAGTGAATATTTCCTTGCCCATTTTATTCGATAGCGTAGTGTAAAATTATTTGGGTTGTGCAATCTGGCGGGGCTTTATTGTAACCGCCTGTTCTCACGTAAATGCATCTCTATAGCACGCATTGTGTATTGTCGTGCAATTTATACGCAAAAATGAGTTTTTACGTGCATATGATACGCAGTTTTCACGTGCATTTGATACTCAGTTCATTTGCGTATAATACACATGCACACCACACCACTACTAAACCTACCCTAACTAACCCATCCATATCCTATGCATGTAAAAACTCACTTTAGCGTATAAATTGCGCGATAAACAATGCGTGCTATAAAGACGCATTTAGTGTGATCGGGTTGATTGTAAACACCATTGGTGTTTGTGCATCAGGCCTTGCAGTAAAAGTACAGCCTACATGCACATGTGTGTGAAAGAGTCTGGCAGACAGACAGGGGAAGTGTGTGGTCATGTGTCACAGTGGCAGATGGGAAAGATTTCTGTCAGAGAGGCTCTACCTTAAGACCTAATGAAATCTTAATTCTAATGCCGCCATCACTGAGAGGAGAGGGATATGCAGGCAGGGATTTATGAGCGGGAGACAGAAGTGGTCAATATAAATCTTGAGATCTGGCCTAATGCTGAAAATCATGGGATTAGCACCGTTTCTCCCTTTCAGGACCAGATTGTGGGCTTAGACTGTCTCTGATAGTGTGATTAAATGTCTTTTTTAATCTGAACACGAGGAATGTGGAAAAGCACGTCCACGGAGCAATGTTTGATCCCTTTCACACCAAGGCCACGCTTAATTTTCCAGTGGGGAACATATGGGGTGAGGAGGTCAAGCAGCGATATCTGAGAAGGAGGTCAAAAAACGTTGATGGATTGTGGCTAGAAAGTAAATTTTATTATGGATAGAAGCTTGAAACAAAGTATATGTATTGAATAATGTGTAGCCTACGCTTAGGTTCATAGTTTGGTCAATATTACAGCTTATGTTGCCATACACTGACCTATTTACAGTAGACAGGAATAGACCATCATGTCATGCAAAATGACCAATCCGTGTGGCGCTTACTGGCGAAGTGGGTTTCCAACAATTTTGAAGAAGCCAGTCAGTTGGATTGAATTTGAATTTGTATATTGAAAATTATTATGTATTCTTTTACTGGGCAAAGGGCTTTTCTTTTTTTATGTTCATGAAAGAAGCTTACTGTATGCTATAAAAAATACAGTAAAAACAGCAATGATGTGAAATATTATTACAATTTAAAATATATTTGTTCTCTTTGAATATATTATTAAAATTGAATTGATTCCTGTGATGCAAAGCTGAATTTTCAGTATCGTTACTCAGTCTTCAGTGTCACATGATTCTTCATAAATCATTCTAATATGATGATTTGCCACTCAATTATTATTGGTGCTCAATTATTAACAATGATTCTTATTATAATCAGTGTTAAAAATTGTTTTTGCCGCTTAAAAATATTATTATTAAAGTATTAATTAATTGTCTTTTTAAATCTTACCCTAAAATGTTTAATAGTGTATCAAAGTTTGATAAAATGTACTACATATATAGCAGCACAACTGTTTTAAAGATTGATAATAATCAGAAATGTTTCTTGAGCATCAGATCAGCATATTAGAGTGATTTCTGACGTATTGATGCTGAACATTCAGCTTTGATCACGGGAATAAATTACATTTATATCAAATATATTTAAATAGGAAACTGTTATTTAATATTGCAGTGATATTTAGCAAATACACCTAGGTGAACATAAGACACTTATTTCAAAAACACAAATCTATTTCCAACTGTTGACTGGTAGTGTATGTATTTTCACTGTAGGTTTTCATATTTGACAGTTACCACACTTGATTATTATTTTACCAATGACATGATGTAATTGAGCATGGGAATTTGTTGTTCCAAATTTATTGTGCTATCTGTTTGGCAAATATTTGCATTAGCCAATTTTGAAATTTTTGACCAGCCTCAACCCACACTGTAAACAAATATTTTCATGATTTGAAATCACAACATTTTGTCTTTTTTTTTTTTAAAAAAAAGTGATTAAATCAATTATTCAATCAACTTGAATAATTCATGTAGTTCAGAGAGCATAATATTTTGAGTTTCTGATGGTAAAATCAATCTGCTTCATTGTATTAACTACTTGTTTTACATTTCAATGAACTTAAGATTTTGAGGCAACCAGGTAACTTTATTTTTTAACTTTAAAAAAAGTGCAGTCTTTCAGCTGAAGTTTTTTTAATTTTTTATTTTTTTACGTTACCCTCATTTAAAAAAAAAAAAAGAAAAGAAAATCACATCACAGAGAGAAAGCGAGTCCAGGCAGCCGTGCGGGTCTCTCGTGAGGATCCGTGTTAGGACTTGGAGAAACTCACAGATCAGGTCCTGAGAGTACTGACCGGACATAACATCTCAATGTGATGTCCATTTGGCCAGAATCCAGGAACCTGCATCAAAAAAGTGGGAATTGAAAAAGACACGGGTGGTAAAGCAACACCTTATGTAGGAATCAATGTTGTCATGTTATCTATAAAGGCTGTAGAGCAGGGTATGATGCGTCATACGATCACTGACATTTTACATCTTGATGTTGACCCAGATTTTTGGGGGGTTATTTATTTATTTATTTATTTATTTATTTATTTTATTTATTTATTTAATTTATTTTACCAAATGGAATGTATATGTATTCAGTAGTCTATAGTCAGAATAATATGTCAGGCAGTTTCTTCTTAAAAGTCATTAGTGAAAATAAATAACTAATGAAGTCTTACTAATATATATACACAGTAATTTGGAGAAAATATTCATTTTTAGAATAATTACAGCATTTTGCACTTTAAATTGAATGAAACGAAGAGGAGAGACAGGCATTACTGTCTCTTAAATGTAGTGTCTCTCAAACTCACCAGTTTTTAGAGTTATTGATATTTATGCTGTAAAGTTAGTAACATCAAATGTGATGTCCTTTCAGACGTTTTCGGATTCTTTTAATTATTTCTTTAATAAAGCAAGAGCCTAATCCTTGTGTTATTTGTTTCATACCATTTTTAATACCATTTTTACCGTGGTATTTCTGTTCTGCTAGGTGAAGTGCAGTCTGGCAGTAGGAGGACAGCAGATGTGTATTAGTGATAGTGGAGGCGTAACACTGACAGATATCGAGATTTGTCCTCTTGCCGACTCACTCCCTCGCGGGTGCTGCTGATTCGGCAAAATACTGTAAAACAAAAAGACACTGATGAGGGTGTAACGTCAAACAGCTGTGTTGAGCCACTTAAATTGTTCTCCCTTGTTTCCGCTTTCTCTCTCACCCCATTTCCCTTGTTAAGATAGTGTTGTTATGGCTATATTTACATTGCTTCTGAAAGGATCAGGAAATGGCATAAACCATGGCTCAACATGTACACTCCTAAGCATTGGCTTCAACTTAATTCTCTTTATTATCATTAACAACTAGCCTGGCTAACAACTAGCCTGGTCTGGGAACCACATGTTCATTTTCTCGTATTTGAGGCGTGGTTTACAAACGCATGTATGTACACAAGCTCCTCCCTCCCCGTCCTGTGATTGGTTTCCTTAATGAGGGGAAAATGTGGTCCATGGTATCCAGACTACATAGCAGCGTGAATAAATTCGCACTGCAGCAAGGCAGTATGGGGAAACCCAGGCTAATTAACAATATTGATTTAGCCAGAAAAAGAAAAATGTTTCCAAATCCAGTGCACATTATCTAATGCTGTTAGCAATAACTGGGATATACAAAGAATAAATTTTGTGAGCATGTTGAATAAATTTAAGACTGCGTTAATGTGCCTTTTTATTGAGCTCTCATCACAAAAGAGACACGCCGTCTCCGTCTGCATCTGTTGTTATCTTCTGCAGTCAATTCTATTGATTGAAGACAGCAAGCTGATTTAACCTTCACGCCAGCGTTTATAACGCATTACCTGCTCGCCTGTAGCTCGCTATAATCAGCCAGTCAGCATGTGTTTGCGTGTGTGGCACATTTGCTACATCCTACATTTCGGTTTTCCAATGGAGGATATCTGTAGATGCCCTCGAATGGAGGCGTTGCCAGATTTGTAATATTTAACAGATTTGCAATATGCATAATCATTGGCTGCCCACGAACTACATCTACTTTGACCCGCCCTCAAAAACTGTGGTAGCTAGAAGACTTTGATTTGTGCGAATCCATTTTTTAACTGCGAATCCACTTAAAAGCATGAGAACTCGTGCTGGCATCAAATAAACGGCATCGTTCATATATCACTGTGTATTCAAGAGCTGAGGAAGCCCCCGGAGCTGAAATTCAGATGTTTCATTCAGAAAAAAGGTACAAAAGCTGTCACTGTACCTTTTCAAAAGGTAAACTTTTGTCCATTTTTGGTGCTAATATGTACATTTTAAGTGTTAATGTACATTTTAGGTGCTATTAGTAAACTTTAGGTGCTGATATGTACATTTTAAGTGCTATTATGTACATTTTAGGTGCTAATAAGTAATTTTTAGGTGTTAATGTGTACATTTTAGGTGTTATGTACATTTCAGGAGCTATTATGTCCATTTTAGGTCCTAATATGTACATTTTATGTGTTAATATGTACATTTTAGGTGTTAATATGTGTATTTCAGGAGCAAATGTGTCCATTTTAGGTGCTAATATGTAAATGTTAGGTGATAATGTGTACATTTTAGGTGTTAATGTGTACATTTTAGGTGTTAATGTGTACATTTTAGGTGCTAATATGTACATTTTAGGTGTTAATATGTACATTTTAAGTTTATATTTCAGGAACTGATGTGTCCATATTAGGTGCTAATATGTCAATTTTAGATCCTGTTATGTCCATTTAGGTGTGAATGTGTACATTTTAGGATGCTAAAATGTCCCACTAAGGTACAGATATGAAGCGTTTGGGTACAGAAGTGTACCTTTTGAAAAGGTACAGCCCCAGTGACAGCTTTTGTACCTTTTTTTTCTGAGTGTACTGGCCTCCTGACCAACCAGAGCATAGACTCTCCGAATGGAGCGGTTAAGAGAGATTGAATCTTCAAACTAACCTTTTTGAGAAATTATGGTGATGTGCATGTGAATAATAATACAATTAAAGTGCCACTTGACCTTGGATGCCTGTAAAGCCAAAACAAATTAGGAATCTTTAGAATAACATTATAGTGGCACTTTAATTTATCATGAGGGGACTCTGTGAAATATGTCTCTGGAGTGACTTCTTCACAAATGCAAAGGTGCCAATGTTTTGAGTTTTGATTTGCATCTCATTACCCTTGTTTTTATGCTGGCCAGCTTCAGTGGTTCCCTCCGAATCTTCCACATCTGCCACATGCACTCGTCATCAACAGGTTTTATCCTGAGACAGGTCTGTGCCAGATAACTCATTAGCTGGTGGCCCGTGGCAGTGGTGGAAGTGGACCGGCTACAGTTAATCAGGGATGAGAAGTCTTTGCGTCTGCCAGAATTGAGCCCCTTTAGTCATACAAGTCACCAGTGATTTTCACTTGTGTCTAAAGCTTGACAGGGACTTGCTAGGAACATCGTTTTAATAATTTACTCTGAATAGATAAGCTGTTGGTTGGGTCTCATATGTCCCCTCACATGACCAGTTTTATTTTTTAGCTTTATTCATTTTAATTCATATTTTCTCATTTTCTCAATGCAAAAAAAAGCTTTTTAATTTTAGTTCAATACAAATTTATGTTCCTTTTTTTTATTCATTTCATGATGTGCTTTTGTCATTTTATTGTTTAATATGCATTTAGGTTTAATTTTTCTATTCTAGTTGTACATTATGTACATTTTAAGTGTTGATATGTACATTTTAGGTGCTAATATGTACATTTTAGGTGCTAATATGTACATTTTAAGTGGTGATATGTACATTTTAGGTACTAATATGTACATTTTAGGTGCTAATATGTACAGTTTAAGTGGTGATATGTACATTTTAGGTACTAATATGTACATTTTAAGTGGTGATATGTACATTTTAGGTACTAATATGTACATTTTAGGTGCTAATATGTACATTTTAAGTGGTGATATGTACATTTCAGGTGCTAATATATACATTTTAGGTGCTAATATGTACATTTTAAGTGTTGATTTGTACATTTTAGGTACTAATATATACATTTTAGGTGCTAATATGTACATTTTAAGTGGTGATATGTACATTTTAGGTACTAATATGTACATTTTAGGTGCTAATATGTACAGTTTAAGTGTTGATAGGTACGTTTTAGGTGCTAATTTGTACCATTTAAGGTACCAAAATGGTACAAAACCCTTTAGGGGTAGGTACCCTTTAGGTACAAAAGTGTACCTTTTGAAAACAGCCCCACTGACAGCTTTTGTACCTTTTTTTCTGAGAGTGTATAATTGTAATTTTTTTTTGTTTATGATAAAAAACATGCATTTTGAGAGACAGTGTAAATAACACAATAGAAGCTAATTGTGTTTTCTGATCTGGACCACTTTCATGTAGCCTACGGAAATGCACTGGACATGTGAATTATCAGATTTTTTGGCATTGTGAGGTCTTGTCAGAATCCTTGCAGTTTTTTTGATCAAAGCAGTTTGACATTTGTCATAATTGTGTGCTTGATTTACTCTTTGTTATAATTTGTGAATTGCATGAAGCATGAAAGAGAAAAGTGCAAAAATACAGTATGGTAGAGTCTGCCCGAATAACACCTAGTGGTGGAAATATGTACTGCAGTCCAAATTCAAAATATCGGAGATTGTTGTTTCCCCCGTCACTTCCTCCTCAGACTCGACGCTCACGCGGGTTGCCAGTTTGAGGACACGCGACAGTAACGAAAGCAGAGGAGACACACTTTAAGTTAATGAGTTGATTTATGCGCGTTTTAATATGCTCTGGTTCATAGAGATTTTTAGATAGATACCGAGGCTTTTTATGTTGGGTAGAATCTGGAATCTCTTACCCAGTTTGTTTGCTGGCTGCAATACACTGTTTCCTACCAACTGGCACCCCGGGGTGTCGAAATACTATTGGGTGAATGGCAGTGGGCGAGATCACATAGACCAAAACAGAAACAGACATTCCAACACGGAGCGCACTTTTCAAAGTAAAATAACTGGCTGTAGAAGTGTTTTTCAGAGAAACGAGTATGTGAACTCAGCATGTTTCCTATCTGTAAAAATATGATGGTATTTTTATGCTTTAGTAGAGTGACATACGTACAACACTTTTAATGTACTTTAGGTCTCTAATGTTGTGGCACTTGCTTTGAACAGTGACTTACAGTGAAGTAAATGCTACATTTATGAGTAGTGCTGGGCAATGAATAATTGCATCCAAAATAAAAGATTGTGTTTACACAATATACAGTAGAATCAGTAGATATTATTTTGTATATATACACAGACGTGCATATATTTAAGAAGAATGTGTTATTTATATATAAAATATTTCTATTCATATGATATAAATCATATGTAAATATATACATGGAATTATATTTTAAAATATACATGCATTGTGTGTATTTATATATACAAAATAATTATAGACAGCACACACACATATATTATGTAAATTTGGATGCGATGCATCGCGATTAATCGTTGCACAGCACTGACTAGAATTATTCTAAAATTTCAGATAATAACCCAATAGGAAATCATCCTAAATGGTAATACTATTATGAGCATGACAGGGCAGGGTGTTTTATGCATGTGGGTCTGTAAAGGACTGATATGGGCCACATTTATCAAATTTGAGCATAAAACTGGGCGTGAATGCAGTCATTGTTCTATTGGATAATTATCAGATGTGTTTCATTCTGGGCTGGTTTATGATTTTGGCTGATTTGTAAAAAATAAATAAATAAAATGAATATGTTTTATAACCAGGAAACAACCCAATACTCAGTTTATGAGTAATGCCAGGACATTTTAAAATGAGTGGACCTTGGTGATATAGGCTGGACCTCATTTTACAATACATGTGACTTTTATTTATTTATTTTTTTTAGGATCCGCTCAAGATGTTCTGTTAGTGACAAGCACATATCATAAGATTAATTATGTTCCTTTCTTGTTGAGTGGTTGTCGACAGATTGAATTTTTGATACTTGTATGTACCTTCTGCACAGCGTACATCAGAACGGGCCTGTGGATGCGCAGCGAATCCGCACGACATTTCCCCAATGGCTTCAGCTTCATTTACTCTGCGCATGGTTTGGTTACTTTATTTAAAGACACCAAATTAAACTAGGTAACTCTGGCCTTGACATTATCACTGAGAAGAAGCAGTGGAATCAAAACTAAATTAGAAATAAATGCAATGTATATCAACAACTAATAGATCAAAGTGGCTATTTTTGTGTTTCGTGATTAATGAGTCCAGTAGTCTGTGTTTTTTTTCCCCCCGCATACTTTATAAGATCTTCCACCTTGTTAAAGCCCAAGGGAACGGCATGGAAATGCAGGGGAAATATCCTACTTTCCTGAAGTATCTGCCAGTCTGTTCTACTCTTAGATGACCTATTATGAAAGCAGTGAACATGAAGTGAGCTCATTATTCTCTTAAGTAATGAATCACCCTCTTTATTGACTAATAAAGAAAGAAAAGTTATATTTATTTGTGCATGCATGCATAGACCTACATATAGATTTGACTCAAATCTGGCTATTTTTCTATGCCACTAAAGGGATAGTTCAATTTGAAATTAATTTTTGGTATGTTTTAGCTTACCTCAAGGGCATCCAAGATGTAGGTGTCTTTGTTTCCGCAGTAGTTTCAATTTTGATATTTTTAGGTCAAACCGTTCTTTATCAGTCATGTAATACAGGTCTATGGTCACCACCTCAAAGAGCATGCACAGAGAAGTCCAAATTAAACATGATTTAATGACTCGTAAATGTAAGTACACATTGATGGCCTAAGACACGAAACGAGCGGTTTGTTTGAGAAATCTGGTTTATCACTTTAAATCTGAGGGTTTAAAGTGAACTATCCCTTTAAATGTGTATATACAGTACCAGTCAAAGTTTTAGAATAATTATGATACCTTTGTTTAATCATTAATACGGTATTATTGTAAAATATATTCATTTATTACAACTCAAAACAACCATTTTCTTTTTGAATATATTTTAAAACGTAATTTATTAATGTGAATTTTCAGCATCATTACTCCAGTCTTCAGTGTCATTGATGGATGGATCCATTTTTTTTTTTTTTAAATGGCATCTTTTCATTAAGTGGACATAAACCACATGGAAGAAGTAGATGTATTGAACACATGGAGATCAAATACACTCCACAACAAACAGCTAATACGCATTATGTCCTCATTATGGAGAAATCAATTCCATCCATCAATGTCATTTAAATGGCACGTATTTGTTTTCTCTGATTACTTTATATGTTCTAAACAGCAGTCTAGTTCATGCTTCTTTGCTCCGTATCATTTTTCTAATGCGGCGGTGCCAGCTGGCTACATTAAGCCGCGTCTCACGCTGCTCAAACACTAGTGACCCAGTGTAAGTAAATGTATCTAATGATCAGGGAAGAAAAAGGCCAGCCTGCCAGCAGGGGAACGGGTTATATTAGCACAGCACGCCAGCAAAAAAAACTATCTATGACCCAGTTTTCCCTCAAAATATTAATGTCGGTAATATTAGAGAGGTCATTTCATGGAAAACAAACAAACGCTGTAGTCTTGTGAAATACAATACTTTGCGAGATGCAATGCAGAAAGGAAGTTTCACATGCAAAGTTCACCAGCGTCCACGGAGTGCTGTTTACATTCACTGCACACAATTGCCGTGACATTCGACAGTGCTTTATTTTACAGTCATGTTCCTCGTCTACTTATTATAGTAATTAAGAACTGGGTAATGTAGGTACTTACCTTAAACCTACCACTAAACCTAACCTTATAGTACCCAGTACTTTCTTAAGTACACTGTAAGTGCACTTACTGTAAAATAAATTGCAACCTGACATTCGTAATAAACTGTGTAACATTAGTAAGATTCAGTACTCTATTATATGCTATTGTGTATGTACACACACACAAACACATGCAAAAGTTGGGGGTCTGTAAGATTTTATTTATTTTCAAAGAAGTGAAAGCAAGGATTAAAAAAAATAATTATATTGATCAAAAGTGACAGTAAACATACAGTATTTATAATATTCAAAAAAACTTTTGTTTTTCCAAATATATGCTTTTTTAAACATATATGTAAATATTTCTAAGATGCTTTGAATATAATCACAGTTTCCCCCAACATATGAATCAGCAAAAAGGTTTTTAATGCTGATAATAAAAAGAAATAGTTTCTTGCACAGCAAATCAGCCTATTAGAATGATTTCTGAAGGATCATGTGACACTGATTACAGGAATATTTTTTTTTAAATATATTTGAGTATAAAACAGTTATTTTAAAGTACATAAATATTTCACTAAATATTTTACTGTATTTTTAATCAAATAATTGCAGCCTTGGTTTTAAAAATATTAGAAAATCTTACATACATATAATTATATTAGGGCTGTCAAACGATTAATCGCGATTAATCGCATCCAAAATAAAAGTTTGTGTTTACATAATATATGTGGGTGCACTGTGTATAATTATTTTCTATATATAAATACACACACATGCTTGTCTATATTTTTTTTTTTTTTTTTTTTTTTTTTTTTTTTTTTTTTTTTTTTTTTTATTTAACAGTCAGACATACATACAAACAAACAAACAAACCAACATAGTGCAGTAGTGAGCAATCTTGTAAATCTATAATTCCAGCAGTGACAAGAGTGATTTAAGTGTTGATCTGAGTGTGTGTGTGTGAGTGGATGTGAGTGTGGGTATGTGTGTGTATGCGTATACAAAGTGACCATTTATTATTTACCATTGTCATTGCAATCACCATCCCACTCCCCACTACCACCATACTGTCCATATTGTGTTGATAAATTTTTATTTCCATCCTCCCTCCTATGTAACAATTGCCATTGTCAATCCTGTAAAAAATAAAATATGATATAATAATAT